>WYDI02023876.1:0-98451 GCA_009867235.2 Psittacus erithacus | reverse complement strand
GTTTTGCTCATTGCTTCTCAGCCTAAATTGATTGGACCTTTTAATAAAGTTAATTGGGTTTTGGTTTACTGAGAAATGAATTCGGCTGTCTTTTTATAACAGCACTCAACCCATATGTAACAAATTAGCATGCTGTGCTGCAAATGGGAAGGAAACTGGGCAGAATAGGTGGTGTAGCTGGATGTTTGCATATTGAGGTACATATTAAAGTTGTGGTGGTCCATCCAGAAAGCTGAGCATCTCCTAGCCATGAAATTATGTCACATGCCTAAAAATGTTCAGGTTCTGGGATTCTGCAAAAGGAAAGTAACAATATCGTAATGGAGAACATGTCACTACGTATACAGTTGGGCTGCTTTCTTACTGTTCTTTTTATTCTGTTCTCAGAGAGGTATTTGTGAAAAATAGGAACTTTTGGCTTCTCAGATTCATTCTGCTTCTGGAGTTTGTTTCCCTCCTAAAGTTCCTTATCTTGCTGGTAAGTTACTGAGTGCCACAGCAGCCAAGTGATCTCACGAATTTAGACACTCTGTAGATAATCCCAGAGGAAAATTATATCCCTGATAATAAATATTTTTAGTAATAATAGGAGGAGAAAAACTCACTAAATAAATACCTTTTCTCTCTCAGCAAAACCCCTTGAATATCAGAAGATTTTAATTAACAACTATCAACCCAGAGAAGCTGCAGCCTTGCATACTGTGCCCCTGCCACAAGCCAGCATAAACGCAAGGAATCCTGCAGCAAGCAGTTTGAAAATACCTGCCCATTAAAGAGTCTTTTCTTAGCTCACATCGATAAAGACTAATGTAGTCCGGATCCATGAGGACTTAAGTTTTACGTTCCTTGCAAAATTATTGGTGTTTTGCTTGTTTTAAGCATTCTAGGCCTTTTCTGGACGTCCCAAACCAAGTTTGGAGTTTTTCACTCTATGAGCAGCAGAGGGCCCTAGTGAGAGTTTGACGCAGCTGCTGTGCCAAAAAGCTCATTTAATGCCATACTGAAGGAGGGAGTGTGTTTTAATTTTTATCTTCGTATAAGGTGAGATTAGTGCTGATGAAAAAAAATGAGTTCCCAGTCCTGAAGACTGAAGCCCTTTGCCTCCCACTCATGCAAGCTTTCTTCTACAATACCCTTTAAATATTTCAAACATTCTGTAGGATCATTTTCTGCCTCTGTAAGATCTTTGTCCTTTCTGTTTGCAAGACGGTTTAAACTTTTTTTCACCAATAATATTGAGTGTGCTGAATGAATAACCTGTAACTCAGTTCACTGAGGCTAACAAAATAATAATCTTTCATAAATTGTCTGAAGCCTGAGAGTAAGAGCTGATCAATTAAAAAATTGTATTGACTAAACCCCATTCCCTGCAGTATTTTGCCTTTTTTGTTAAAGCGAGGAAAGGATCTGTTTGCCACTTCACCTATTTTCATATTTCATACCTTCTATTCTCACTCCTAAGAGTGACAAAAAGCAATGAATCAGGATGTCTGTTAGCCCACACCAACCAATTTCCTTCCTGCTGTGTCTGCAGAAACCCCAAATATAAGCCACCCATGTGTGTGCATGTTTGACATCCAGTTGTTGAAGTTTAAAAGAGAGGAACTATTCTCATTTTCTTCAAAATTAGAATTTTATTATATTTTTTCTTCTACTGCTTATACAACATTCAGAAGAATGCAAATGGCCTGTACAAATCCATTCTGGCATGTGAGGGAATCCCACTCTGCTCCCACAAATGCTGAACATCACAGCAGGGAATGTACTAGAGCAAGCTGATGACACATTACCTTACTTCCACAAGAGATGATCCTCTTCTATAAATATAATGTTTTGAAGCAGATGCTTAAGTGTCATGTGACAGAAAAGCCAGAGACTCTCTGGCTTTTTGGTCATAGCAAAAGCATCTGGGTACTGAGCCTCCCAATGCTCCAGCCCATGTGGGAAGTATTTTCAACTAGAGACACAAAGTTTAATCCTTTGGTTTGATCAACTGCTGAGAGCATCCTCAGCTCTCTGGCATTTCAGCTGGAATTGCTCCTCTTAAAATCAAGTCTAAGAGCATTGATGGAATCTCTCAAGAAGTTTGAAAATGCACATAGCTTGGGACAAAACACAAGCAGAGGAAGCTTTCTTTGGTTTTGGACTGTCCAAGAAAAGGCATAAACTATGCATTCAACCTGAAAATTTGCACACGGATCCTTTGGAGATGAAGTCGTAGGGATACTAGATAGAGGGAGAAACGAAGGATTTCGAAATGGATTAGCCTTATAAGGTGATAGCAAGTGGATACTGCTTTTTTCTTTCTGCGCCAGTCCAAATGTATTTGGCTACGCTAGTGATGAACACGAGGGGGCACCCAAGGAAAAGGAAATCGTCGAGGAGCTGCAATGCTCCCGCAGATTAGGCTGACTATTTCCTGACATTACTTTCATGATGTTCATCAATAAATGGTCAGTTAAAAAGCTTTGCGAGGAACCTTCTTAGAAAAAAAGGTCTTGGCATCTATTAAACCATGTAGTAAACCTGCTTAGCAAACACTTGACCTTAGCTCTGTAGAGTCACATCCCTGCTGTTCAGAGACGGCACTTGGCAGCTGAGCCCCCATCCCTGAGTAAGTGGCAGAGACCCCATAGCTTTACCAGTTACCTTGCCAGGATCTGTGCCTGGTACGATTCTTAACACGTGAGGACAGCAGAAAGTACACACACTGTAGCTTAGAAAATCCACCAAGAAAGTCCGAGGATATTGAATACAAAGATGCAGAAGCCACCGCCAGTTGAGGAGGTCTCTCCTCAGCAAATCCCTGGGACCTCTGAGCAGCTATTCTGTTCTGAACATTTCCCCCAGTCAGCACACCACTTAAAGATGCACGGCTGATTAGTGAGCGCTTTTAGGAAGGATGTAAGCAAGGTAAAAATAGATATGCCTTCCTAGTTTCTAGAAATCTGCAACTTACGGATTTCATAAGCTGAAGGCTCATACACACTAGCAGACTTTTTGTCCGTCTGTTTAAATAGCTTTTGATCTGTGTATGCTTTCAGGATCCACAACACCCAGTGGTTTGGGGTATATCACAATTCAGTTGTGTAGCAAGTGAAAAAGATTTAAAATGGCCTGAATATTTCAGTTGGCAGTTCTGAGTTCTAGGGCTATAAGGAGTGGTGAATAGTTGTTCCTTTCACACTTCTTTCATGTCAGTTAGGATTTTTTAAGCCTGCTTTACAGCTTCTCTCAATCTCAATCACTTCACAAGAGCAATTCTTCCTCCAGATAAGTAATGCAATGGATGCAAAAAGAATCTGTTCAGGAAAGTCATTTAACAGGAAACCCTTTTTAATTAAGCATTGGTTATATTCTGCACCAAATCACTAAAGCCTTCCATCACTTGGGGATGTAAGCACAGGAGAATATTCCTGTGAAAACACAACTCCTTTTGTCTGCATCTCTCTGGTTGGTTCAAACATTAATGAACTCGTCACCATCAGAAAACCATTCAGTCAGCTAACTGCCTATTTAGGCAACAGTCTGTGTACCTAGAATTGAACTGAAATGAGAAAATGCCTGGTTACAAGTGCCATTTTTCATGTGCACGCTTGATGAGTGGATACTTTGGAACAAATGCATTTTCTATAGAGACTGAAGATGAGGCTTTCACTAAATGTTAATGTTCACATGCAAGGGAAGAAAACAGGGACGTTACTCTGTATGGATCTGCATGCTTAAATGCAGAACACACATCTTTCTGACAGTACCCACTTTTTTTTTCCAGATTTGGAACTACAAGCCAGAAATTCAGACCAGTGAGTGGGAAGCTGCAGAAGCCATTCAAAAAAGTAAGTATGAGTCTCCTTTAGTTTGGAATAATAAGGTTTGAAAAGCAGTTGCACAATGGTGGATTATCCACTTAGCATCAAGCTAAACTCATTGCAGTTAAAAAATAATGCTGTAAAATATGTAAAGTACTTAAGATAGTACTGGCCATTTACAAATTATACCTAACATATCATAAAGTGGATTAGGAGAAAAGATAGCCTCTTAAACAAGAGTTCCCTAGCTACATTAGAGCAAGATATTAAAAATCCTGCTGTCACCAGGTGGTATTAATGGTCCATATTCTTTATTGGCATTTCATAGGCAGAAGTCTGCCATAATCAGAATGACTGTGCTAGCATCAAAGAAGAATATGCCAGTTTAGTGTTATTTAAGACCATGAAACCATATGTGTGTCAACATAGACTCAGAAGTGGGTATTTATGTATGATGATGTCACAACTCTTTT
This sequence comes from Psittacus erithacus, assembly GCA_009867235.2. Lineage (NCBI taxonomy): Eukaryota > Metazoa > Chordata > Aves > Psittaciformes > Psittacidae > Psittacus > Psittacus erithacus. The sequence continues at coordinate 94,169 of WYDI02023876.1, read as the reverse complement.
GGCCATCAGGGACCCCCTTCAGACTGAAACCTGTGGAGATGAAAGGGAACACTGCTGCAGTCAGACACAACCCTCTGCCTTTGCCAGGGCAGAAGAAAGGCTGGAAGCAGAGAAAGGAACACAATGTCTTCCTTACACAACCCGTTAACGCCAGGAAAAGGTACGGTAGAGCAAAGCAGCTTGGGTAAGTAAGGGTTGGCTTGTGGGCGAGGCCAGTTCTCTCTCCTGCTTGGGTCGTAAAAGACATCAAAGAATTGTCCTTTCAATGAGCTATGTGTCATTGCCTGCTTTTCTTCTGAGAGAGCCCCAGTACCTTAAGTATGCCAAAGTTAACCCAGTGCTAAAGAAACCATCAGTTAGTACTACAAGTTCTTGTTTTCAAAGCTAAACAGAAACAGGCTAAATAGAAACAACACTAGCGAAGTCACAGTATAATCCTTTCGTGTTGCTGGAGAATTTTCACAAATTTGGCAGATTTCCTAGTTTGAATTAGTTGAATAAATTAGATGACTAACATTTTTCTGAGGGCAGCCATAAAAAATGCTTGGAGTAAATCAAGCTGTTTCATACCAGTAATTTGAGTTAGCCTAAATTACGAAAGAAAAGAAAATCACTCAAACAATTTAAATATTTTCTTTAAATGTGAAGTTTTCAAAAGGGTAAATCCTCCACAGTTTTCAACATGAGACATTTATAACCAGTTTAGGTCTCAGTGAGCGCATCATTTATTTATTTTTATTTTGTTAAAAAAGAGTTCAAGAGAAAAATTCTAGTGATGTGCATGCCACATCTTTCCTTCCCTACTCTCACCCCAAGATAGAAAGTCTCTTTCACACCTCCAGAAGCAAATTAGGATCTGTCCCTAAAGAACTAAAGCTTGCCAACATCTCTTCAGAAAAAAAGGCCACATCATTAGTGCAAAGGGGGAATGCTGTCACCTTGGCCATGTCAATCTCTGCTTCTTCTCTCTCCTGTATTTTACAGTGCACCCTCTTAAATGGAAACCGGGAACTGCAGCACTGATGGCCTGAGTGAGGGATGGGTCTCGAAATTAGCACCACCCTGAGAGGATGGGTTGTTTCACATCTCTTAGCTCTCTGTTTCAAGGCACTGCAGATTCATACTGCCACTTGTCACCTGTCACCATTAAAATCACAATTTTTAGTTGTTCTTCCCCATCTCGTGATAAACAAGTATTTTTTTTCAGTAAATTAAAATTGGGAATCTGATATAACAATATGCCAGTAAGATCTGGAGCCTTTGGCTTGCCCTTCCATTGTCTGTGCTTCAATCAGTCAGCTCACACCAAGATTATAAAAAACCTGACCCAGGAGTTTACAGTCTGAAGCCCAAATTGAACAGAACAGTCAGCAGGTTATGTATTCCACCAAACAATGAGGTCTTCAGTCCCTTTTTGAACCAGTTTTCATTACATGAGTTATGTTTGTAGCATATTGCTGAGAATGACACAAAACCATTGTTTTTGAAATAAGTACAGTAAACAACAATGTTGTCAATGATACAAGTTGTTAGTAGAAGTTATTATTGATAGCAGCATGAGAAGTATTTCAGAGACCTCTATGCATGTTCAATTCCACACCCATATGCATGCAGCATTTCAGAAAATGTTAAACTTAACTACTGTATGATTTCCTTTGGAAGAAAAAGCTAGAAGAGGGTGTTCATGTTTTGCCTATGATATTTTACACATATAGAGCCCCTATTGAAAGGGGCAATTCCATTGGATAGAAATTATGTCCAAAAGAGAATAAAATCATAGGGTTGGCATTTCTAACAAATATCCTGTCTTTCCTTCACAGTCTATTTCATGCTAAGCAGTAACAGTAGAACTTTTTTCCTAATAAAGCTTTAGAGCTACTACTGTGACTTCTCACCTGTGCTACAGAAATACTATCCAGATGACCAAACATTTTGTAATGAAACAAGCTGCAACAAATATCCAGCTGAAACAGCAGTTTAGTGGGCTCAGAGAAAAACCAAACTATTTTTATGGCATATAAAATTATGAAGAGCCTTTCCCAATATATGCTATGACTAATAATCATCAGCCTGTATAACAATGACATTTTAGCCACTCCCTCTGTGGTCACCTTTCATTTGCAACCATCATGTCTGTTGAAAACAGTATGAGAAACTGCAGATAAAAAGTGAGATTTTATCAGCTTTCCCAGGCAGAACCAGGTTAGGAAAGATGAGAAAGAGAAAACTTCCTGTCATAGTTTAAAGAATGAATGAGCAACTAATAAACATTCTATGTAATAAGTGCATATATCCTGTTAACAAATTTTCTTCTGAATAACAGAACTGAAAGGTTGCTATGGAGTTTTTGTTTGGATTTGGTTTTGTGGGGTTTTTTTCAAAGATTAAATCTCACATTATAGGAATAATGAAGAAAAATTGAGCGATGTCCACACAAAATTTGAGCTGGGAAATCACAAGGCAAATGTTCTTTTTCCAGTCCAGAAATAAAATTCTAACTTGCTGATTTAGGTTCCCTCCAAGTCATTTTTAACTCAGTTGTAATACAAACAGCATTGGCCTGGGTTACAATTCCCTTTAAAAACAGATGAACCTTGAACAGCATTGCTGAAATCCTGAGAGTCCCAGAGAGAAAGCCAGGCTAGGGAGGCAGCCTGACTCATTCACTCATCCAGTTCCACTAAGTATCTCATACATTGTTTTCAACCTGTTATTTACACAGGACCATGATCCATCAGACTCTCCCATTGTCCACAACACTGTCGCCTTGGCCCTTCACTGTCACATAATCCTACCTGTGCTGGAAAAGGTGCCTGAGTGACCCAAATGACAAGAACTAGCCAACCCTGAAGGAGGTCTGGAAGAGCAGCACAGCATTCATCAGGATGTCAGCAGATACAGCACCCTCTAACTGTGGAGTCTTCTGGGGTAAACTTCATCAGAATGGGAATCTTAATGTAAAAGAATGATTACTGCTGGGTTCTTCCAGCCCAGCAGGCCAGAACAGGTAAATACCTACTATCTCAGCATTCCAGCAACTATTAGAAATACCCACAGAGGTTTCAATCATGCTTAATAATTAAAAGTAAGGAAGAGAGTTTCAGGTATTGTGTTAATCAACAGATACTAAAGGAATATGACCTTCTTCAGAGGCAAAGTCTGGCATGACAGCCAATTTTTTCCATGACACATACTAGAAAGCACAGAAACACAATCAGCAAGATGATTTCCTTGCTTCAAGATTCAGTATTCCACCAAATGAGTCACCAATAGATGCTTCAGATATTCCTATGCTAAAAATAGACTATGTCATATGTATAAAATCTACTCTTGCCCCATAAGCTGCCTGTGATAGCTTTATCCAAATACTGACCTAGAGAATGTCTGGAATGTTCAGACTGATGTAAGAAGCCTGGATTTTATATTCATGATCCCAGTTTATCAGCAGATATATGTCATGAGAATGGATTTGTTTCAATGCTGATTTCAATAATTAAGGAATTCAGCAGCAGAAAATACTTTACTGATCTGTTGGCTGAAGAAGCCAGATGTCATCAGAAGTATATGCTTCCATCGCTTTAGTAGAGTGAAAATATGTTTTGTCAGACTGCATATGAGTACACAATAAAGAGTTCATGACAGAAGTTGTTAAATAAAGAAGGAAAAACATTGATTAGTATATGCAAGGAGAAGTGTAGAAAAGAGCTCTTATGAGTGCTCTAATGACTAATATAAGGGTCTGGGATTCAGGAAAACTGGATTTAATTGCAGGCTCTGACACAAACTTTCTTTATGACTTTGGGCTACCCATGAGATATTGCTGGCCCAAAGTTATCTAACTATACAATGGAGATATGGTAACTCCCCCTTACTCTTTTTTGGCTAGCTCTCACATATTGTTACACAGAGACATAGACTGACAGAGGCATTTCTTTGACCATGAAGAAAGGGAAGGATGAAATGGAAGAATCCACTCAAAGATGAATGTGACTGTATTCAAGAAACAAGCAAAGCACAGGTTTGGCAAGCTTGGGGCTGAAGGAGAGGCTTTTTCCATGCAGACAGTATGGTGGTGATCTGGTGGGACAGGCATTGCTGTTGAGCTGTCAGAGGCATCAGCACTGTAGGGAGGAAAGACCTGCCTGGGAGGAAGGCAGAGGGAGAGAAGGGGAGGTTTTCAAGAGACCTCACATCAAGGAGTTACTGATGAACAGAGAAGCCCACAGACCTTTCAGCAAATAGACTGAAAAGGACATCTAAACATACAGTCAGGTCTTCGTGCCTGGTACACACTCAACAGATTTGTCCAACTAGCTTTTTCCATTGTGATTGCGAAAGAATCATGCTCATAGCAATGACAGCTAAAGCCTCATACTGATACATCAGCCAAGCAGCTTCTGCCACACTTCATCCCTTCATGCAGGGACCTGGAATCAGACCTACTGCTCTGCTCAAAGCACTCTCTTTTGGATAGGTTAGGAGGGTTTGCCAAAACAGATACACTGGCAAAGCAGCTGAGGTTGTCAAAGCCAAAGTTGTCTCCTTTTACTTCAAGTCAGAGCTACACCGATTTGCACCAGAGAAACAGCTGGCTCTGAAACCAAAATAGCTCATTAGTCAAGGGCATATTCCAAGACTTGAATCATCTTTAGCAAAGGAAAGGGGCTCAGTGTCAGTGAGTTTGACAGGGGACACAGGAAAGGCTAACTGACCTTTAGAAAGAATGTCAGCACAGGGAACCAAGGCCTAATCCTCACAAAGTCCTGAAGTATCACTCTTATTGGTGCCAGGGAATTTGTTTCTCTCTGAATAGGCAGGCACAATTACCAACAGAGTATGCAGGTCCAGATGCTATGTGTACCTTGTTTATTGCATAATATTATCAAATGGGGTTTTTTAAAACCTTTAAAATGCTCTGCTTGAACAAATTGAACTTTCTTTTTCAGAGATCAGCCAAAAGACCAGATCATTTCTTTGATGTAGATATTAACTAATGAGTATGTTGCATCTGCTCTCTCCCTGTATCACCTCTTCCCTGAAAAGAGTAAAATGGCATGTTGCTGGACACAATTGATTTCCCTTTTGCCAACTAGAATACCATCCAAGGAATTTGCTGAGCACAGGATACTTCAGGAAGCAACTCTAAGAAGTATAGTACTAACAGCTTTGCCTCACAAGGATGAGAAGCTCTTGACATTCATAGATCTCCGTATTTCCTATAAACCTACTGGATTCCTTGTAAAATATTTTTAATTGCCTTGACAAAACCACTAAGCCTTTATGGGGATGCCTTTTCAACTTGCCTTTTTGAGCTTCATTTTACTCTTTCTGCTCCTTTTCCAGGTGAGAGTGATGAAGAATCAGAGTTCTCTGTGGTATACTGCCATCATCACTGAACAGTCTACCACTGATGGCAGCCAGCTCCTGCTCACCACTACAAATGCCATTGCATTGAGTATTATTGATGTTGTTACAGTGGATGCTGTAGTTGTGTGAGTATAAATAAACACAGTGCTAGTAAAAGACACTCAAGGATAAATAGCAAAGGTACTGCATTTCGTGAGACCAAAATAACTCCATGCTGTGCACTGAAAGTACCTTCCACTGGCTGCCATGTACCTGCTGTTCCCAGCCAGGGTCCTTGTCTTTCCTTGAAGACTTCAAAGGCTTCCCCATGTGTCTTCAAAAGCAATGGGGCTCCTCTCTGTCCCTCCAAGATGGTGACACTGAGAAACTGGGACCTACTTGTAAGCACTGTGTCTCCAAAATCTGCTGGTGTTCTCAGAGCTATGAAGATCCCAGGCGAAATACCAGCACCCGTATGGACTCTTCTGTCTCTCCCCCTCCCTTGCAGCCACAGGGCCTCTGCAACAGCTCCCTCCTGCAGGGCCCCATTTGGGGGTTTCAGCCATGCTCTGTGCCCCCAGAGGGGGTTTATGGATGATGTAGATGAACAAAAACATACAGATGGCTGATCTCATTGAGAAGCAGAAGCATGATGGAAAGATTTAGGTTGAGCCAAGTGGCATATTTTGCCTGAATATATCTCACTGATTTGGGTGAGAAGGTCTGTGGGTGTTTGGGAAGGTGAGAGAAGGATGTGACAGCTTTGAAATGACCATGTTATGTTGCAGTGGGTGGCTTGTGTGAGAGCCAGGGGTCAGTTCTGTAAATTGGACCAATTAAATACTAGTTTGATCCTAGACTAATGGGTGCTGAAGGAGACACACTCCTGGCATGTGACTCCATTGATATTAATTCATCAGGGATGAGCTTGACTTGGAAAATACCTCAAATGATAATATGAAACCAGAGAAGAATATCCATCAAAATACAATATGCTGACAAGTTTCTGATCTTCAATGTAACTGACAAACTCACACCTAGGACTCATTGGAAAGGTAGAGCAGCATTTGGGCATTAATAACGGTGTTTCTAAATGTCCTCTTACCACTTTTGAATTCTGTTCTTTTACACTACAAAGTTACTGTTCCACTGCTTCCTTTTTTCTTTGCTTATTTTGTTTTAAATTATGGAGAAATCCAAAACTCAGAGCCAATTTGTTTTGCTCTGCTTGGTACAGTGATGTTTATTTTGAAAGGAATCTTTCAGCGATCTTTGCTAAAAAACTAAAATAAATAATAAGTGCAGACACCATTCTTGTCTTGCAGTGCTTATTGCATTATGTGTAAGCTCATTTAAGCAGTAGATAACTCTTACTATTAAAGGTAGATTCCTGCATTTTTACCTAACTTCTCTGCTTTCCTACCATCCTTCTTCTCAGTGTTCTACATCAGTTTTCCCTTCTTTGAAGAGAATGTCCCCTCCTCAGTGGTATTCTAGTCACAACAGTCAGGCAGGAAGACTGTGTTGAGAAGGTCTAAAACTAAAAAAGAATACAGTTCTACCCATGCCAAGTGGACAGTAACACAGCAATCAACCCCTGTTTGGAAATGAACACTCAGAATTGCACAGAAACCTATTATTTTAATGCAGATATGCTCCTAGCAAGGTTTCCATAGTCACACAGCTTCTGCTGATATATCATACACGGGACTGATGTTTGGACTTTCATCATCCAGTAGTTCAGACTCAACATCAAGAAGGACTACTGTTCAAAGAGATTATATAAATTGTCTAGTTAATTGATAACAGGCACATGCAACTTTGTCCTGCCTAAAGTTACATCCTTTATGCAAAGTAAAATTCAGTTCTTGTAGGGTTTTCACCCACAGAGGCTTCGGAAACATTCTGAGTTTTGCTCCAGGACGTTCATGGCTCCATGTAGTCAGTCAGCAGTGAAAAGGGTGGCTTGGTTGTCTGCTGCTACAAGCCTGGAATATCTGCTCGTGCTTCCAACCAGAAGTCTCCAGAGGATTAAGCAGCCTCCAAGAGAGCCCCTCAGAAGCAGTGTTGAAATAAAGAATGTCCATATGTCCAAAACACTGATTAAACCTAAATTAGACCTGAAGTACTTATGGTAGCCTTTCTGTGGGTGTGAACCTGCTGAATGAGGAGCTGTGCAACATCTGAAGCAGCAGCCATTCAGACACAAAGCAAACACATAATAAGAACACCAAGGTCTTCTTGGGGTATGTTTGCACTGTGGGCTGAGGGTACGCATGGTGCAAGCTCCTAGGTTAGGTACCAAGAGCTGTGAAGATGCAATATCATAGGTGCTGGCCCATCGTAGCAACCTGAATACGTGCGCAGAGGTCTCACAGACCTTGTCTGCTGGTCACTAATCTGTGAAGGCAAGACCTTCACTGCACTCTACTGCTATTGTAACCTCTTCTGCCTGGGTGAAACAAGAACAGATCCACCGCTGTCAGCTGCCACAGTTGTTCACACTGATGTTAACACCGTCTCAGAGAGGTCTCAGCCTACCCAGGACTCTTGGAGAATGATCTGATAGGGACTCATGAAGTCTTTGGAGAGTGCGACAACAACACCTTGAGCACTAGGTGGTTCAGGACAGGAAGCCCTGGAGCACCTACAGCATACCTAAAGGATGACAGATTAGATTAAAGTAGCAGAGAGCACTGTTTTAACCCAGCTAATCCTCACAGCCACAGGTTAGAGACCTTCCAGGCTGCAGCAGTCCCTGTACCACCATTATTACCCTCTCCTCTAGATTTCTATGTCTCATGGGCCATTTGGAGACTGTGTGGCATTTAGGCCATGCTACATTCCATGTTGCACAATATAAAGCACACATTTCCAGGGAATCTTCAGTTTGTATTCAGGTGCTTACTGAGAATTGTAGAAAAATAGTTAGGTTGGAAAGGACTTCTGCAGGACTCTCATCCAGTCTTATGCTTAATGGAACAGCAGGTGTATCAAGGCCTCACCTGACTGGGGTTTGAATGCCTCCAAGAATCGAAATTGCACACACTTTGGGGGAAACTTGTTCTAGTACCTGACAACCCTCACTATGAAGACTTTTCTTCTTTTTGCCTAGCTGGACTGCATCCCATCTGGTCCCATGGGTTGTATATGTCCAGCATCACCCTCTTCAGCTATGGGTAGCACGTCTCTCTTCCAAAGTCTGCCATTACATATGGATGCCTGGGAACAGATTCTACCAGGAAAGACTGAGGCAAATAAAATGCTCAGGACCTCAGACTTTTGTGTGTCCTTCATCATTAGATCACCTGCCCTATTCAGCAGCGCACTTGTATTTTCATGGTCTTCCTTTTGTTACTAATGTACCTGTAGAAGCCCTTCCTGCTGCTCTTGACATTATTACCAATTATCAGATTAAGCCCAGCTTTAGCTTTCTTAATCACATTCCTGCATGCCTGTGTAGTTCTACACTGCTCCTTGACTGACATTACATATTTTCTGTTTATGTTTTGAGTTCAGTCAGAAGTTCTCTGTACACCAAAGCTGACCTCATGCACTGCCTGCTTAGCCTCCCACAAAACAGTATGGACCATTCTTGGGCTTTGGGGAGATGGTCCTTGAAAATCACCTAACTCTCCATGTCCTTTTACTCTTCACAGCAATATCCCAAGGGAAGCTGTTTCCTAGTTCCCTGAACAAGCCAAAGTCTGCCCTCCTGAATCCAGGGTCATTGTTCTGCTATTCACCTCTTTCTGCTTTCTCACGATCTTAAATTCTACCAACTCTTGGTCTCTCCAAGGCTGCCACTGGCCATCACAATCCAAACCACTTCCTCCTTGTTTGCAAGTAGCAAATCAACCAGAGCATCTCCCTACTCAGTCTGTACAGCACCTGTGTCAAGGAATTGTCCCTGATGCACTCCAGAAGTCTGGGTTGCTTGTGCCCTACTGTGTTTCCTGCCCAGCAGAGTTCAGGTCAGTTGCTATATCCTGTAAACGTGAGGGCTTGAGACACTGACACTTCTTCCACTTGTCTAGAGAAGATTTCATCTATTTTGTCCTCTTGACCAGATGATCTGTAGCAGATGCCTACTACAATGTTAGCTGTGTTGGCCTTCCCTCTGAGCAGCTCCTGACCAGAACTCCATGCATTTGGGCTGTTTCCGTCTGTGCAGAGCATCTCTTGCACATCTCACCTTCCTCCTTCTAAAAAACATGCATTCATCCATCACAGCACTTCAGCTGTTAGAGCTCTTATAGCTTCGAAGTACAAAGGAGCAATGGGGGGGTCAACCCCCTGCCTATCCAGGTCTGCAATACTGTGTCTCTCAATTCAATAAATATAGAGATCTGGGCACTGTCTTGAGATGACTTGTTGTGAAGACCTAAATTAGACAATGCACCTTGTTCTCTTGATTATTATACTGAAAAATGCTAATAACAGACTTGGGGCAAGCCTTTAATCCACAATCCCCACACATCCCATCATAGCCAGAAACATGTGCATACTCTTCCAGATTCAGTAGAAATAAAAACTATCCTTTTCTAATATAGTAAAGATAGATGAGCAGTGGAATCCCTCTTTCAAAGACCTAGCTTCCATGGCAGGACTTCACAGAGTCAGGGACTTCCCTGCTTGCCCAGACATGATCATGGTTGATGTGCTTGTGCTGGCTGCATTGGCACAGGAGAGAGAAAAGCTAGGAGCCACATAAAGGGGGACCCTTTTGAGGTCAGACCTTGTCAGGACCAGCAAACTTGGGAATGTGTGTCCAGAAACTAGTTTGTCTTTGTTTCTACTGCATTAAAAGAAAGCGAAAAAGGCTCATTTTCCCTTTCATAAATAAACAAGATCACAGACAGAAATATACTACATTTATAATATCAGTCTTTTCCAAACAGAAAGGCTGTAACAGGTGGCAGTACACTTACAGCCTGTTCTTTGAACCTTTAAATCTTCTCTCTCACATGGAAGAAGAAGCAAGGTAAGAAAATCTTTATTTCTGTGCGGTTCAGTTTGTTTGCTTCAAGCTGTAAAAATCTCACTGCAAACATTTACAACTTAGTCTGAGCCACAGCAGCTATAACTGGTACATGGTGCTTCCAATGCAGTTTGTTTACAAGATGAAGGCTTTAGTCCCAGCCAGAGCAGGAGAACATATCATCGACATTTGAAGCCTTGCTTAAGGAAATCCAGACTGACAACCTCTTCCTACTGCAAATCACTGCCTGGTCCCATTTCCAGTTTGACTGCGGCTTTCTTTCCCCCAGCACACCTGCAGGTAAAGAAGCATCACAAGCAACACACCTATGGCCAGGTGTGGAGCAAGTGAGGAGATGGTGCCAGCTGTCTGCGCAAAGGAGCTGCTGTTGGTCCTTCCTGGCTGGAGGGATGGTTGGTCATTAGTTGCAGATTTGGCTTTGAGAAAGCAAAGGAGATAAGCCACAGAACAAACAGGAGCAATAAGAAGCATCTTCAGAACTCTGTCAAGGTTTCATCTGAGAGGGGAAAGAGAATGGACTAAAAAAGTATGTCCCTCTCAGGCAGAGAGGGGACGTTAGCAGGATCAGGATACATGGTGACATCTTTCACCGCAGCAGCACCCAGTGAGTCCCCACTTGGCTAGTAGTACAAAGAGCCACATTCCTGAATACATATAGGAGTGTTAGTCCCCCGGAGCTTAACACTACTAAAATGACTGTGTAAATCCAAGCAGAAATGGACAAAACCTGGTTTTTGCTGGTCAAATGCTGCTTTTAGCCTGTCTTGCACAGAAAAATGGGCAGGCTCAGACTGCCTTGGTTTTCCATGTATATCAGGCACTGGCCCCTAACAGGACAAGAAGAACAGGTCTGAACTGGAGGCATCAGAGACAAAGAACCTGCAAGACCCTCAGGTCCTGCCATGCTGGCTCACAGAGAACTTGCCGAGCCCTGTAGTCCTGCTACTACATGGGTGCTGCCTTTATAAGTCACTGCTCCAAAGCCATCTGCAACATGAGTAGAATGGGCTTGAGCTTACTTTGCTTCTTTCCATACCTCAAGACATCCAGCTAAACATTATGGTCACCCCACATCTAGATGGCTCCTCTTGCTGCACTGCCATCTTTCTCCCAGCTACAAAGCCTGAAACCTCCAAGGGCAGATTTTCCTTAATTAATCATCAGGCAGATCATTGTTTTCTCAGTTTCTTTTTCCATTTCTGAGTTGCAGTGTTTCCTGCCAGCTTTCTGCTTGGCATGGATTTCTACAACAGCAACATAACTTCTGAAAATAGACACTTACACTGGAAAGCCTGACACACCCTATGTGGAGCTTATGAGTGGCAGAAACATGATCAAAAGCCAGCCAAGACACAAGGCCATGCTAGCAGCATTCAATTAAGGCTCTGAGCAAAGCAGCCCTAGAAGAAAGCAAATGAGAACTCTATAAAAACTGTTGCACAGAACACTCCAGGTTCTTTTCATCACTGAAAGGCATTATGGTAATAGCTCAGGCGAGCTATTGCAACATAGCCGGCATGTTCAGAATCCCTTTCAAAATAAAAATTCATGGAAATGGCCAACCTGCCGTAATTTCCTGATACAAAATGGTATGCAAAGCCTATGGGAAAAAAGCTAGCAGTGGTATGACACAAGTCTGAGCTCTACCTGTCATTAGCAAGGGTGGGTTTTTCAGGGTAAAATTCTCCTGGGCCAAATAACAGGAGACTGATAAATAAAGCTTGTCAACTGCCCTTTCTGACTCACTCTCTCCTGCTGGAAAGATGACTCACTGTCATGTGTGAAAGGCTGCCAGGTCTTTCTTACATGCTTAAACAAGCATGGGTTCTCTGCATTAGACATACATTGCCTCAGAAGAAGTAGACACTCAATGCTGAGAAGGCAGCCCAGCAAAAGACTCTGCTGACTAAAAGATCTGAACTTCCAGGTATTTCTCAATCCTTTCTGGAATGTTCAAGCTTGTTGCTAGATTACCACAGAAAACTTAGACCCAAAGCCATGGCTGAGGGCTTGGCTGACAATTACAATATTTTAAACCATGGCTTGACCATCAGATTTGACTAGGTAACTGCTGCAGAGTGAGACAGACAGAGTGTTCTGGGTGCAGACAGAAGTAACTGAGACCATGCCTGGTCCGGAGCTGCCTTTTGTCCAAGGAAAACAGCATGCCAAAAGCAGTCACTTATTGCTCACTGTTTCACAGTGAGAAAGTAGCTCCATGGGACTGCTTCCCTTGAGGAACCTGAGGAACCTGCCTTGAATCTGGAGAGGGGAAAACATCATCTCTCAGTCTGAGTAGCTCATCGACTGCTTCTGAGCAATTCCAGTGGCTGCTCAACGCTTCCTCCTCTCTGCAGTGACACAAACCTTGTAGGCAGCTGACAGTGAAGAGAAAGCTTCTTTGCACCCAAGAGCTTTGCTGCCTACGTGAGTGTATGCACTACCCTTTGGTCCTTCCTGTCACCCTGGGCCCACCACTGGCCAAATGTGCAACTCAGTGAAATCTCTGCCCCAGGCCACAGGGACTGTTCACAAATCCCAGTTATTAGCACATACCACAGCCTACATTTCCCTGCAGGACTGGTGTGGCAAAGGACACATTCCCGCATACTCTTGCTAAAGCCCCATACAATGCCTGCTTGCTTGCCATGACAAAGTAAGGTGCTTTTGCAAGGACTAGTGTACTGGGATGTCAATGCACAGATCAGACAGGGCCCAGTGTCACAGCTAGAGAGACAAAGCTGTAACAATCCTTTAGCATACAGAAGTCTCCTCATGTAGGAACTAAAATGTTTCTCCCAAGACCAAGAGAAGGAAGCTATGCTGTACCCTCCCTCAGCTTCAGGTATTAACCAACATCTTGCTGCATCATTCAGTAGGGAAACTATGCTGCTGCAGGGCAATGATACCACAACTGCCTCTTGCAAGTTTGGCCAAGTATGCACTCTCCATACTTGGCCAAACACGTGAGTTTGGCTAAGCTGGTAAAAACAGTTGTGCAGGTTTTGGCCCAGCTCTCAGAAAACCTGCAATGAAAGCACCATGTCTCCCCTTTGGAGAGAATATGTGTTTTCCATCCCCAAAAATGTCTAAGAGGTTATTTTAAATATTTTTCTCTTTACCAGAACAGATTTCTAGTGAAAAGCTTGAGAGAGAAACTGTAGGCCACAACAGCCTCATCAAATGGTAAAAGGACTCACCCAACACATGGAAAACAAGCCTAGGCCACAGTGCTACTGGGCATTAATATAACATGCAAATCTAAGTGAAGAGACTAAACAGCTGTGAATCTGCAGTTCAAGTGTCTGTCTCAGTAAGGCAGTGCAGGGCCCTGCTATATAAGTGACCTAGTCCCTGGACCACTGGTTAGTCCAGAAGTAAATTTCTCATCACAATTGTGCTGCAAAATTCCATCCGTTTAAAAACTGAACCATACATTGCAAGGGAAAACTGTATTATTTTTATCCAGCATAGATATATTTGGCTGAAAAACTTCCAAACCATCACACTGACGTGTCAAATTTCTCCTCTTAACAATGCTGGAAATATTACCTCTCTGGTTTTCTTTCACTGTTTAATCATCCATTATTTTTTCATTGATTCTTATTAACTATGACAAAATCAGGATTTCATCCTAATTTTTTTTCCTGATGCTAATGATCAGCATGTACAGATAGTCTTACAGGTAAAATGATACCATTTCTTGCCATGAATTAATTTTGTTTCAAGATACTAACATCCCAACTGCATATTTTAAGTTTGAACATCTAAAATCTGCTTTCCCAAAAATGTGAAATCAATGATAAAAAAAAATATACATAATTTAAAATATAAACTTAAATGAAAATTTGGTAGATACTTTAAGTAACAGAATTTCTTTTTGCTATACTTATTTCACAATGAGTCATATATCCAAGAACAAAATGAGAGATGATGGAAATAGAATAAGAAGGTGAGATAGATAGAATAATAGAATAGATAAGAATAATAGAATAAGAATTCTTATTGAAGGAAGTAGGTTCCTTCAAAAGCAAAATTTCAGGAACTTTTACACTGTAGTAAGTCACATCTGGTTGCTTTGTTAACCCTTTAGAAGTAGAGAGTTGACATTAAAATCAATAATCATATCCATTTGCAGGTGTTAAAGCACTTCCCAAAATAAGTCAGTAAAATAATCTCTGAAATGGTGCAATGAAGGCATTAAGATGAAGGTGGAATTGTTAGTGACAGAACCAGGAATTACAGTCCAGGTTTCCAGTCGCCCTTGTGTGCTGAACTACCCCACCTCTGACAAATGAGTTAGGCTTCTTAAGCTGCAATTTCCAAGTGATTTATTTAGCAACGTGAAACCATGCCACTCAACACAAATATCACGTCTGCTGGTTGCTCTGATTACAGTCACCTTCTGCTGCTGCTCTTCAGAGCACAGTGCTCTGAGTACTGAGCCTGGTTTGGGGGCTTCCCAGAGGTGGCAAACTGAGGTCACTGCTTTTTCTTCCTTGTGTTTCCTCCTGCTCAACCTCCTCCTCCTCCTTTTTCTCGTCAGACATGCTTAGGAGAGATTTTAACTCACTACAGTGAGCTCCAATGATGCCCACCCTGTGAGGAAACATGGTGTTAATCTGCTTGACACATACAAGCAAAGGAAAACAGGAGAAAGGGGAACAGATTTGCAGTGTTCCTTAGGTAAATCAGCAAAGAACCTTGCTTCCTTTAGCAGAGAATATCTCCTCTGCCACAGTTTAAAAACAGATCACCATGCTTATACCCCCAGTACCTTGCACCATGTTTCTGTCTGGAGTATATATGTGCACAATACAAATTGCATACATCCAAGAGAAGCTCAGCACTCCCTGGAAAGTTTGGCCCTATTGCATACAGATTACATGACTCTCTGCATAAGCTATAAAGCCAAGACGCTCAGGATGCACCCAGCTTCCAAAGCATACATAAAACAATTACATGTGCATTTGTAGCAAATTTCACACTCTCAAGAAATACCAGACTCGCTGGTCGTGTGTTGTAGATACGTCCAAAGGTTTTGCATGCACAGAGCTGTAGCATTCATCAGATTGCCGGAACTCTGAAGATCCAGACAAATTAAGGCAATTCTCAAATTCTAATTTCCAGGCAGAAAAAGAAGACTTATGGGAGAAAGTCTTACAGGAAGCTTTACATACACTACGATGGAGCAAAACTGATTTACAGTGGTCCTGTTTACATCAGTTATTACATTAAAAGTCCTGTAGTGATACTGTTGTTAACCATAGCTGGATGGGTAATGGAATTCCTCTCAGATAGCCTACCCAGGCTTGAAAGATTTAGGTTTTATCATGAATCAGAATAAAAGGTTCTATTTCTATTACAATCTAAATTATATTTGAAAAATACAATGTAGTAAAATTACTTTTTTTAAATAAAGTACATCAGTAATGTCTGATCAGAACACTATTAAAAACTAAAAGTCAAGAAGAAATATGAAATGGGAATGTATCATAAGAAGGAAAAAAATAAACATCCTATTTTGATTTTGAGAGACTTTGATTAATTTCTGATCAAATTTATGTTCAGGCCTATTTCCTTTCCCCATAAAACTTCTGAGTTTTAACAAAGCACTACAATGGACGGTAGCTGCTTTGCCATCAGCTAACCAAGCGCGCTACCTCTGCAAGTTTCAGGCTTTCTCAGGTCTCTCAGGACTCACACTCCTGTTCCTCTGTAACTCCTGTATAGACCAAGTCCTCAGACCAACGGCCCCTCTCCTGGTGAGGAAGAGCTAGCTGTTTGACATCCTTCCTCATAGCACTACCAAATCCGTTTATGCAGAGAAGTAGCCCCTTACTTGTTAGTGAACAATTCAGAGAAGTGTGGCAGGTCATCACAAGTGCGAGGTTGAGGGTCCCTAGCCTGACAGTCCTGGTTCTGGAAGAAGTATTGAGCACTGTCCTTTGGTAAGGGCAGCAGCGTGCTCAGCACTGGTGAGCGTTGCTGCATCATGGTGCTTATGGTAGGATGCTTGTCACGGTCTTTTCTTGAAAGAAAACAAATGCAGGTGTTAGTTCAGTGTATTCTGACAGGTCAGGTTTCCTAAGGACTCACCACAGTGACAGATGTGTACCTTGGATACAGCAATTGCACAGTATTTGCATCAGCAGTTCCATCTTCTCGTTTCTGCAGCTCAATGTTCTTCTCACCTCTTAAGGCAGGATTGAACACATCAGAGAAAAGAAGCCTGCCGATTTCTTCCCGAATCACTTGGAAGTGCTTACATCTGAACACAAGCCAAGTCACATAGCTGCTGAAGTTGTACAAGCCCTAAGTGGAAAACACAGACCCCTTTTTCACTGGGAAATGGCCCAGAGTCCCACTGCATCCCAGAGTGCAGCTGGGCATGACTGCACTAAAATTCCAGCAACCATTTGACATCAACCTTTACCATCAGTGAAGATTTGAAAGGACTGGTTTTTTAAAGGTATGCAGACAGATGAGGCTAGAAACAGAGTTAGCTCTAATGGATTTAGTCTTGCCCAACTCTTGACCAATTTGGCTGCTAGAAGACTAAGGCAATAACCTGAGATCACCACCCAGTTTCCCTCAATAATCAATGGAAAGAGACTGATGGGATGAGTCATTCTGTGGGGGCTCTTATCACACACATCTGTCTCAAGAGGCAATAATTCACCCTCTGGCTGAGCTTCTCTTTTCTGCAATGGCTGTAAAGGCAGCCAAAAGGCATGGTCTGACTGGACAGCTCTTGTTTGGGCAGCTGCAGGTAGACAAGATGATCCCCACCCTGAATGACAGCATTGTGATCACAGAAAATATTACTAGCAAATATGAACTCAGCGCATCTCACCTCCACATGTCTGCTTACTGATTAAAAAAACCCAGAACCTATCTTTTCCCTCCTATTTAACATTTGTGATCCCTGGCATAAGATGGTTCAACTCTCAGTAAACCGAATCTCTACTAAGTCTGTTCTTGAAAAGATGGCATTGCTGGGACTGCTGTGTACCCTTGGAATTGAATCCAGGGTTCCCCTCTTTCAAAGAAAGGCTTCCAAGTTCATGAAGTACAAAGTATAACTTGGGCCCAGCTGTTTTGTATTCATTTGCTGTGAGTCTCATAAGTGGCTGATGGAGCTGTATTTTGCAGGCTAGAATAGCTTACTGGCATCTAGATATGTCACCAAGGGCAATGGAAATAAAAGAAGGCTGTAAAATTTCTTACCTACAGAGATAAAACTATGAGGCCAACAATGAGAAGAAATCCATGCACCAGACTTTCCAGAGGGACCTCAGGCTATGCTGGGAACTGCCTGGGGTCCAAAAGCCACAAAGTGAATGAAACTCCCTGGCTGAGGGCTCCAAGGGGAAAACGCTTGGGCTGAAGGGCAAAGAGACGGTATTTTATAGGGGCATGTAGGCCTTAGAGGTAAAATTTTATTCAAGGGCTTCTCCCCTACAAGTTCCTCTACTGGGGGAACCAAAAAGGAAAGGAGCATTTGGATATGCAAGGGAGGGACACGCTCTGGGCTGACACTCAGTCACACTCTCCATTTATCTTTGTGTCTTTCTTACCTCAGAGTAGCTCCGATCTTTCTGCAACAATGGTTTTTCCCTAAAGCAGTGAATGAGAGCACAAAATTAATAGCGGCAGTCGTCTTTTCAGTTCTCTAAACAGAGCATTGAATATGACTCATGGGGCTATGCCAAGCTAGCATTTCACCAGAGCAATAAAGTTGTTGCTGGTAGATCCTCATTACAAACATGTGAAGACCTACTGTCCAAGAGAAAGGCAAGACTTCTGCATTGCCTCAGAAGGAGAAAATGCAAAATATTGTATGGCTCAGTTAATTAAATCTGACAGAGAACAAAGCTGGATGTGACAAGTATGTGAGGCTCCCCTGCTATGCTATCTAGACTGAGCTCTTTGCATGGGCCTCTCTAAGCTGGTCAGTGCTAATCTAATCCAGTTCCTACTGAAGTCAATTAAAAAACTCGTACTGACATCACTGGAAGAGCAACAAGCAGAGTTACTGAGGAAACAAAGCCAGGCCAATGCGGGTCATTAAACATGAAAACTAGGAAGGAGATGCCTGATGTATCTCCAAGAAAAAATATAAAGCATGCCCAAGAATGACAAAGGGCCTTTGTTATAGAAGCAGCAATTTGACCAGTGGAAGTCTGAGAGATGCTCTCACCACCCACTTGAGCTTAGGGATTCTCACACAAAGCCAAATGACTGTCCATTATGGTAACAGCCATTAAAGCAGAGGGTGACACACACATCCCAGAAGCCTCTCCATTCTCTTGGAGATGGCATGACTCACTCGCAAGGAAATGAAAGCAAATTTTCCCTGATAGCCTACAGATTCCCCACAGATCTGGCTTGGTCCTGCTAGATGCACAGGAAAGCCTGTCTCCACATCAGCTCTCATGATCATGACTCCTGTCATGTCCCTTATCTTCCTGGTGAACTAATTAATTACTAATTAACACTTAACTGGTGAAGATAAGTGTTCCACACACCCAGGGTACCCCCAGCTGCCATCACACCAGAAACACCAATACAGAGCTGACGAAGATAATACCTTTCAGCACCATAGCAATACTTATCATCTTCTCAGCTTTATTTATTGACTTTTTGATAAAGAAGACCATGTATCTCCCCACCTGGATCCCACCAGCCATAATCCCACTGACACTTCACATATTGTGCAAGGGAAAAGAAGCTTGACTCTGCAAGCATGGTATGGCTGTTTTCCAAAGCAGAACTCCCACAAATCGGATGCTTTTGATTCCTTATGAGTTCTGGTAAAGCACATTATTCTGTCTTCAGAGTACTAGAGCAGAGAAACCTAAAGTGACTCCAGCTTCTTACACCTAAATGTGAGACCCAACTTCACTTTTCAATATTACACAGCCTGTGCAGTGTCTTACAACCAGTCCTTAGTTTAGTAGAGGGTTAAATATAGAGGCCAGCAACAGAAAATAATGCTAATAATTAGAGTCATATAAGGCCAGGGGTCTCCACCCTTCCTTCTCCCAGAGCTTTCTTCCCTGGGGTGAGGTATTATGCTAAGAGACCTGCTTGAAGCAAAGTTTCCTAAAGTAAGTGTAGAACTAGGAGGCACCTCCCATGCCTAGGGCACAGTTGCTAATTACCTAGGAAAATACAGAAAGGGTCAGGAAAACATCAAACTTGCAACAAGCTTCAGGACAGGACTTGTAAGAAACGTGAAAGAATGAGCAAAAAGCATCATATTACTAGTGATACGGCAATATTGATTTCCCAGAGCTGTGAGCGGTGTGGGATGAGTTCATGCATTAAAGAAGAGGGCAGCATAGCCAAGAGCAAACAGTGCAGTAAGATGGTGTTTGGATGCAAGGTAATAGTGGCTTCAGACATCTATGAGATGTGCATAGGAGCACATGGGGAAGAAATGCTTCCTGTGCCATTGAACAGCTCCCTTCACCACAGCTGTGACTCCAGTTGCCCATAGATCAAGACAGCTTCAAGGATCAGTAAGGGCTGGCTCGATGTTTGCTCCATTGATGCATGCAGCTTTGGGAACACTCTGTATTTTTCCCATTATAACAAATGCCCATAAGGAAACTGGCACCACGAAAAGGTTGCACAATCCCCATCAACTTGAAAGGAGAAAGCCAGACACACCTATTCCTTCCTCAGCATTAGAGGCACAAAAGGACTAATGCTAACATACACAAATAACAGGTCTGGAGGAACTCTCTCAAATTCCAGTCTCGGACAGTATCAAGACAGGATTTTAATGTTGCATTTTACAAATCTTGTAAATGGTTAAGATGAAGATGTTCTCCACCTCAGCCTCCCTTTTCAAAATTCCAGAGAAAATCTTGCACGAAAAATTGATAGTTTCATGTGAACACATGGACATTAGGCAGATGTGGCAGCGAAAGCAGTTTACCAACATAATATTTCATTAAAATGTTGTCATGGTGAATTAAAGCGGAAAGCAAAACTTGAACAGCACCATGAACCCATAGTTGGGTTATAAGAAAATACAGTAAAACTGGGGATGGCACGTTATCGATAATTTCTCAGCTATTTTTCAGGTTAAAAAAAAACCCTCATCAAAAGTAAACTTTCTGACAGTTTCCATTTTGATGAAGGACCTGTCCCATCCAAAAACATGTGTGCTCAAAAAATTCCTAACCGTCTTTTATAATTAAGAGGGCTGATCAGTTCTGTCCTTTAGCTTTTGCATTTGGCAGTTCACATAATGGTCTGGGAGGATCCAGATAACGTTTAGGGCTAAACTGAGTCAGCCTGGAAAAGATTGTATTTATAAAATTGCAGTATGGTATGGGAAGTGCCCTATATTATAACACACGCAGCATTAGCCTAATTCTGAAGTCAGCTGTAGTCAGCTACCACCACCCTGTTATGAGTAACTCAGTGAGGTCTCTCTTTATACAGCACCTTACATCACAAAGGCTTTAAGACACAGTTTTTTTATAGCCTTTGTGTTTTCACAGTCTGGACACTGACATCACCAGCCTCTAACCCCCCTGTGATGGAAATATTAACACAATTGTTTCAGATCTCGGCTCTCACTCCCATGCTGGTATTTTTTTGCCACTGGATGCCTTGCTTGCCTCAATCCTGCACATTCCCACCCAGCAGGCAGTAAGACTGCGTGAAGAGGCAACAGAGCTAACTAGCTGGGTATACAACAGGCTGTTTTATCCAGCTGCTCCAGTTCCTGGATTCAAGTTACTTTCTGCAGTAAGTTCCTCCAACTGCAGACATTAGGGCCACCCAACAGAAACAATGAAATGCTCCCAGTCCAACAAGCTAGAAGGTTGAGAGGATGTTTTGCTCAGCAGGAACCTGGGAACAGAGATCTGGCAAAGAAGGCTGCTCCCAGGAGTGCCTGGTGAAATGCTGATGTGCCAGGACGCAAGGGAACACATCCTTAATTCTCAGGGTCCAGCACTTTGTGGGCTGGGGCACACTAAAATGAAAGCCCTGTTGAGACAGCAATTTCAGCTCCCCTTTGACTATCATCATTTCACAGGTTACCTTGTCCTCCTGATTAGAAAGAAGCCCAGGTTCCCCCATCCCAGCCAAGAGCAAGGTTGCCCAGGGCTGTGTGGCAGGAAGGCAGGCGAAGGTGTCTCTGACTTCTCTGGGGACGGGCAGCAGTTTCACACCAACCAACAGAAAAAGTCTGCCTGAAACTGCTCTAAGAAGATCCCATGGGACTGGGGTTCTGGGTGGTGACTGCCAGCTCCTTTCTACTGCCAGAGAAAGGAAACATTCATTGTGCAGGAACATAGATGGCTGACAAAGGACTCCACAACACTAGCACAGTGTATGATCGCTCTGTCATTACATTCTCCTTCCAATAATCATTTTTTTGTGGTGCTTAGTTGCCAGCCAGGGATAAACCATAACACTTTCATGTCCTTTTAAAACTCCCCTTTTCTTGTGCTCATCATTCCATTGTTTTGTCTGCCTTTTTAAGCACCCTCTTATCCAATCTGGCCTTCTTCAGTTTCTTGTTTAATTCCCTCTGTGGGTTTCTGCTCCTTATCAGTTCACTGTTGGAACCATTGCATCTAAAGAGAAGCTGGTCTCCACCATTCTGAAAAAGCTATGAACTGTCTTCCCCACT
Organism: Psittacus erithacus; assembly: GCA_009867235.2. Taxonomy (NCBI): domain Eukaryota; kingdom Metazoa; phylum Chordata; class Aves; order Psittaciformes; family Psittacidae; genus Psittacus; species Psittacus erithacus. Next base: position 72,159 of record WYDI02023876.1, on the reverse strand, counting down.
AAGAAGTAGAAGACCTACACTTTCAATGCCCAAGCACAAGCTCTTCTTGTCTCTAATTCCTTCACTTACTACTCTTCAGGAACATGGTCTCCTTCACTCACTAGGCTAGTCTCATACTATCTCACAGTTGGCATAAGAGGGAATTCATTCAGGGATCAGTGGCAACCAGCAGAAACAGTCATTTGCTGTCAAGATTTAGTTAAAAGGAAGTGGCAGGGGTAAGATCCAGGGCTGGCACTATTGTTTGCCCTGCTGACTTTCACATTGAGCCCATTAAAGTTTCCTGCTCTATATACCTAGCAAGGCTCTGCCTACCAGGGAGAGCTTTCCAGTCTGGTATTCAAAGCTCTGCTGCAACTCACTGTGGCCACTCTTGGAGTTGGTTATGGGATGAGACAGAGCTGCAGGGAGATCAGGGCACTTCTCTGCCCCATGGTCCTTTAGTCCTCTGTGACTCCTTGGCTCACAAGACATTTATTACCCTGGGCAATCACCTGTATCATCCAACAGAGGCCTTGGCCCTGGGCTGCAGTGGCCCTTGGCATAGAGAGAGTCCCCAGAAGGGACTGGCTTACTTTCCACTAGACTGCTGTGCCATGCGTCGTCCAAGGATAAGGTTACAGTACGCCTTGGCAAGGTGGATCCTGGACATTGCTAATTTCTCCAACACATTGTCCATTTCTGTCTTCTCAAAAGATATCATAGTCCTGTTGAAAACAAAAAGGGAAAAAAGTGTTCAGGGGAGGTGCTCTGGACAGAAGGGATGCCAGAAAGAGTGTCTGTTCTGAGAAGTGAGCCTTCATTTTCATGCACATAGACCAACATTCTGCATGATACCACCGTGAAGAGACTACACTGCGGCAAGCCTAGGTTCAGCTTGGCAATGCTGGTGGGACCGCACGACAGTCTCTCTTACTCCACACAACCTATAAGCTGCATACCCACAGCCCATCTGTGATCCTGCATAGCTTATGAACCCTTACTGCAGCCTGCATAAAAGCCCTGGAGGTGCATTTAGATATCTTCAGACACAGGCTCTGCCACCGGGTGGCCTGGAGCAGTTGGTCTGGCTCATTCAGAGACAGCAGTCACTCCTCCTCAAAAACACACACAAAAGGCTTCTGGGACCGCCTCTAAACAGGAACAGCTGCCACCACAAGCCTGTATTTTAAACCAATTCAGATCAAACACTAAGGAATGCTAAACCAAAGAGCTTTCTATTTCCTCTGCTTCCCCCTGTAATCCACCTGAGTGTCTGGTGGTGCCTGGGAGTGCTGCTAGCCTAAAACTTACCAGCCTCGTTTCACACTCAGGAGAGTTGGTTTTATCTGTCCTATCCCTCATGGCCTCCAGCTCTAAAGCTTCCTACACAATCCATCTTTAATAAATTAGGACAATTACTCTGGGCTTCTGAAGGATAATTGCTAATAAACTTCAGCAGATTTTCCCCAAAAGACATGAAAAGGTCAGAAGCAGAAACAGAAAATAAAAGGGAAAGAAAATGCAGGACAGAAATAATAGCCTTCGTTCCATTCATGTCTCAACCACCGCTGGCAAGTTTTTACTCTTAGAGTCACTATTTCAGAGGTAAATACTCCCAAGCTGTCTGCAGTGTGGGAATGCCTCATGCCCACTGCTTTGGAAAACTGGTTGGTTAATTTTGAAGTTAGTTACAAGATCTTCCTGAAGTAGAAAAAGGCAGGAAAATCTCAGTTTTGGATTTACAAAGAATCAACAAGGCATCAACAAAAGACAAAGTCACAAGAAGTCAAAGATGTTCAGATTCATCCTGCTAGGAACCCCTTTCAATGCTTTCTCTTCCAAAGAGAGTTCAACGCACAGAAGCAATGACTTCTGAAGCTAGGATGGGCTTAGATGCTCTCTTGAGGCAATGTGGGCTAGGTTCAAGACAGCTGGGGAGCTCAGGCTAACTCAGGCTAACAAGCCTGGCTCCCTGTGGACAAAAGTAGACCAAACAGCTGAGTTGGGCAGCCCAAATGGCAGGAATCCCAAAACACACCAACTAGGAGCAGGAATAACCAGTGCTGTTTTCTGTGTTGCACAGGGTCTACAAGAAGAGCAGCTTGAGAACTGCAAAGCTATTGGATGTGCCTGTCATAGAGGAACATGAGGCTGATAAAGGACTAGGTGGGTCACCAAGCCTGTCTTCAAGTAATCTGTCTGTCAGTTAACTAGGAGCAAATTATAGGTATCACTAATGAGAAACATTAAATGGTACCAGCAGGTCTTGCCTGCAGTCTGTCTCTACTTGTGACACGCAGGCAGTTCTATATAGGAAAGCAAGAAAGCTTCTATAAAATTTATAAAGATAAATTGTCTTTTGAAGGAAGGGGGAGGGAGTTTTCCTCCAGAGTAGGCCACTCACAACAGCCCTGAACATGGGATTTATGTGGGATAGATACAGGAAACCAAATGGCTATGCAATTTTTTCCACATTCTCCCAAGTACATCAGCATATCACAAACCCAAGGATTCTTATCACTGGTGTAATTTTATGTCATTATGATCCTATTATGTAATTATAAAATCCCTTTCACAAGCTCACAGAGCTCCACCTTCAGAAACAACGTAGTTTTCTTGTCTGTCCCCACTGCTTCTAGTGGAAGACCATTCCAGATGTTTACTCCACAGGAGGAAAAAGATAATCCTTGCTACATTTGACTTGAAGTATATCACATACCAAGTGCCGAATTAGACCAGGTGGATTACAGAGGAAATGGAAAGTTATTGCATCTCATTTCCTACTTGAACAGGAAAAGAGATGCAGTATCAGAAAGCTCTTCACACCATGATTAGTATCTCACTCCTCCTGCAAGTTAGTGAAGATGCTAAAACAATTAAGGATGAACTTCAACATTAAATAGGACCTGAAATTGCCTTCTGTCATTTTATTTTCCTTGCTTGTATTTATACTTCAGTATATCAATATCCTGAATTCCTGCTTCTGCATGGTATTTTTCTTTTAGCTTTTCTGATGTTACCATAGTACAGTATGCAGGTAAACCTGACAAGAAAGCCACTTCCCTCCAGGGGAGGTAATGAATTTAAATGAAAAAGTATTGTAGAAGTGGAGAGTGAGTGCATGTTTCTCACCAAAAGGCAGACTCACTGTGGGAGCACTGCATGGCAGAACACACTCAAAAGTTTCTCCCAGCACTGCTTATAGCTGATACCTACTAACCAGAGCCCTCTTGATCCAAGAAACATTGCAATAGGTCCAAACTTCTCTTTGTTTCAGTCTGTTTTTTTATTTGCCACACCAGTAGATGATACAATCCATATTGAGGAGTCATGACCCATGGAGTGGCCTCCTTGTCCTTTACCAGCCAAGAGCAAGGGTATCATTTTGTAAATTGCGCCCCAGAGCACTTCAACTGAATCTATGATGTTTGTGTATGAAACTATTCTGATGGTTTTATTTATGAATTACTACTCGCATAATGAAAGAAACACCTGTCTACATCCATGGATGTAGAACAAATCAATTCCTTAAGGCCAGCAATCCTCCAACAGTGTTTTCTTCAATCCAGATAAATCATCCTCTCTTTATATCAAAGCTTCATGTATTGTGAAGTAAGCAATCATTAAGTGTTTTAAGAAAATCAATTCTCAGAGACTCTTACAGACTCCAGAAAGTCACTGAAGTTTCTTACAATAATGGTTTGTAATTCTGTAATGCTTTCTCCCATGGCATATAACCCTCTAACACAGCAGCTCCTAAACTATTCCACTTCCATGCTGCAAGGTAGCAAGCGTGGTCACACACCCTTACTCGGGAACTGCTTTCCTAGCATGTATTCCTCATGTTATAACATGTTTCCAGCGCCTAAGAGTCATCTGAACCTGCTTTGCAAAGTATTTAGAAATGAAGTATTAAAGTGATGTGACCCCAAGCACAAATTAACACCCAGCAGACTCAGGTGTGACTATTTGCTGCTTTGTATTGCAAGCAGAAATGACTGGATGCTAATGTTAGTACCGGGAAATGTCATTAAGGGATGGTAATTCGATCCAGGGCACTCACACAGATTTAACATTGGTGGTAGCAGTAATGATTTATTTAAATTGCAGCATTACCTTGAGAAGCCACATTATTTGGTGACCCTGTTGTAACAGGCATTGGATCCTGCCACCATCTTGAAAGGGAGATTACGGTGATGCCATGCCATGTGAACAACAGTGCATGCTGCTCAGGGCAAGGCTGGGGCAAAGTGGGGTTCCAACCCTTCCAGAAAATCTGCCTCTACATAGTCAGAGGAGCCTATGTCTTGGAGAGTATGGGAGACATAAACGGTGAGATCAAGGGCTTTTTCTCTGTACTATTTGATATACTAGGCCAGTACAGCAAGCAGTCCTCGTTCACGCACAGATTCCCACTGATTCTGACATGAAAGACTGCCCTGTGTTTCCAAATTTGCTGGGGAAAGCTCTGTGTACTTACACCCCTAAAGTCTTGTACTCACAAAGTCAAGGATCTGTATTTCTTTTCCAGGGCAATTTTTTCCAGGTAAAAAGATATGTAGAAGAGCAGGGCCATGAGGAAATCATCTAGTTTCTCATTCCTAAATGAGAGGTAGAAAGGTCACTCTGAAGTCTTCAGATTTACAGATATAGACACTATCAGACCATTATGAAAAAGAACAAAGTCTCTGCTCAAGGGCCTGCATAATACCAAATATTAGCTATGTGGCTGAGACGTATTCTTAGCCAGCACTGCACCTCAAACTAAGACTTTGAAGGCTTTTAGAGCATTACTAATAGAGTCCAATAAACATGATAAAGAATGGATTCAACTGGATATTACCAGACTATACTTCCAAGAAGAATGTTTTCTGCACTGAACATACTGAAAGAGTGGCATTGATTTTCAAAGGAAAAGGGAGACAACTCGGACATCTCTCCCCTTCTGAAAGGACAGTATGACTAAGGCTCAACAAGGTCTAGAGATGCATTCCTAAGTCAATGACAATATAGCCACTGTATGGCCCTGGTGATGACAAGGATATATGCCTTTGAGAAATAATGTTCCGCCTGCTGCCTCCTTGCTTATAGCCTATAGAGAAGTAATGCTGATAAGTGACAGCAGCAAATAATGAGCCCTGAAGCTCTTACATGAACAGCAGCCGGACAGGAAGAAAGCCCAGACTCCCAGTCATGTTAGCATTCTTGGTGCACACAATGTTGCGGATGTGCTGGCTAACATGGAATTTAACTTAGAGTAAAATGGATAATAGTCTTGAGATATTTAGGCCCAAGTTCTTGGCTTCCCTTAGGTAACAGAGTGGAAGGCTTTCAAACAGTTGATAGGATTATTTCTCTGCACATGTCGAGGACAACATGAATTTGGTATTGTTTTCCACTGAACCTTCCAGATGAGATATTAAATCTCTGATATTTCACATTCTACTTCTCATACACCCTGGTCCCTCCCCTACCAGCTACAAACAAACAATTCTCAAAACAAACTCTAAATGACATACCTCATAACTACTTCAAGTGACAACATGTGATGTGACTCATGTGCGTCTTTCAAAAGCAAAACACCATCTGAAAACATACAAAGGAGAAAAGCAATACTTCCTCAAAAAAATTGCTAGTGTTAGTAGAAATAGCACCCTAACTTGTGTGGGCGATGCCTTGCTGATACGAAATACTAGCAATTACTCACATTTGACGTCATCTAACGTCACATATTCATGTTGTACCCACTGGGATATCATACGCAATTTTCCTTCTCTGTCAGCCAGCTTTCTTTCAGGGAGCTTTGAACTGCAATCATCTTGGAAGACACTGGTGGTTGACCAGTACATAATATTTAAGGACACAGTGTTAATTCCAGTCTGAGAATATTAAGATTATCTACTTGGTATGTACTGTCTTCATTGCACTTAGTTTCAAAGGGACAGGCAGTGAAATGTGTTTGGCAGGTATTCTGAACTAACTTTCAGCTATTATTACCACAAAACAGGCTGGGGATGTGGAGGGAAATAGGACATTTCACCTCTAAGGCTGCGTCTGAAGTTGCTCTTTTAGTTGCTAATATAATAAATTGCAACTATATTATTTAGATCAAAGAGGTTTTAAGCAATTAATGAAAGTCAGCTATACTGTGTTGTGAATTTATAAAATTAATATTAATAATAATAATAATCTTTGAAGTACCTTATACAGATGAATTAATTACCTCACAATACCCTTTAGAGTAGATGAGAATTATTACCTCATTCTAAGTGATCTGGAAACAGCAACAAAAACGCTGAATGACTTTACCAAAGTCATACCAGGCTAGTGCCTGAGCTAGCATTCAACATCAGGCATGTCTGGCTCTGTCTTTATGTTCAGACCACTCATCCACCCTGTTGAAATGACAGCTGGCTTTCTGTTTTATGTGCTTTGTTCAGGCATGATCCTAAGACAATGAATAAAAATATTCCCACCCAAATGATCTTGTTTCATTTTGAGCTAGGCTAGTCAAATTGAAATACCTCTTTAACATTCTTACACATATTTCCTGAGAGAGAGCATTTTTTCCTTCTTTAAGGTTTTTCTCAGCTGCTGGACTGGAGCTGAAATACATAGTATAAGCAAGCATTAGTATGAGTTTAAATTACTAGCAGCAGTACAAAGAAGTCAACATCCTATGATACAAAGCTATATCTACTCTGGCCTCTGACACTAAGAAAACATCTAGGTGATGGTGAGGTCAGCATGAGACATTGCTTTAAAAAATACAGAAGCAAGAGTAATGGGGTTTCCCTGGGTCTTCCTCCTCTATCTCTGCTACCATATGCACTCTGTCATGTAAATTCCTCAAGCAATGTCCCAGGTGGCTTTAGGAAGATTTTACATGTAAACTGCTCCATTCGAGCTTTTATTTGGGATCTTTCAGGGCAGAGATAGGTAGAGGTCACCAGGCAGCTCACACCTCTCCCTGGAAAGCTACTAGGCAGAGTCAGCAGCGTTCCCAAGCCCAACAGAGATGTTGGCCAAAGCTGCTGAGACAGACACCATGAGAGGCACCTGCAGTAGTGTGTGACCAATAGAGAGATGAACAGCCTGGTTCCACTATGACAAAGGTCTGGAAAATGCCCAGCAGGGCAGGCGGCAGCAGCAGGCAGTGCATGACTGAGCCACCATAGGCGTGCTACACCATGCTCCCTGCCCTGCACTTGAGAAGAGAGCAGGAGGGAGATAGTTTGAGTGTTGGGGTCTTTCTGCCCCAGTGGTCTAAACGGCCTGAAAAAGTCTTAATCCACAATTGCCACAGACATTCAAAGCACAGTTATGTGGAGTTTGGTCCCTGCAGAGCTGTGGTTTCCCTAAAGGTCTGCAGTACTCTGATGCTTTCACCATTGCACAAGGTCAAACGTAACACTGGCAAACAAGATCATCAGTCCGTAGACCTCCACATATAGACACCCATGGTGGCATCTGGCCCTCACATCCAGCACTGCTATACCAGTGTTTTGTGCATGATTCTGACACATGGCAGGACTTGCCACACACTTTTAGCCATTCCCCTGTAGCGGGTTTGGCTTGAAAGCAGTATGAAGTAAACGTATATTTCTGGTTTTCTCTGTTAAGATGATGCCACAGAGCATCGTTAGTTAAGGAGCTCCAGTCTAAATTTAAAAAAAAAAAAAAAAAAAAGCAAGAATTTGTTGAGTAGTCAATGTTCAGGTAGAAAAATGTTAGACACTGATTTTACCTTACTTGGAACTGCTGTATCAAGGCCTGCATAATTTGAAACTAAACATCTTCCTTACCTTGCAAATTCAAGTGTGTTAGTATCATCTTTCCAGTACCACACACCTGGTCTTACTGTCTGCAAGAAGAAGAGTACATGTCATAAATCTATGCTCAAGTTCTCAGCCCAGCAAGGTGTTTATCATGCACGCACTGTGCATATGGGCCAATTTCGATCTTTCTTCAGTTTGCTTTTCACCCAGACGTTGTTTGTGTAAGAATTATTTGAACAGAAGTTCTCTGAGATTAAAGGTTGACAGTGTAAGAAAGAAAAACACATACCTGTCCCTTTTTATGTCTTTCAAGTTATGAATAAATAATTGAAAGTTTGCTAAGGAACATCATTTCTTTGATTGCCAGTGAATCAATAAAGCCTGAGAAATCAAATGGAGCCATGCACTGAAAAACTAATTGTTGCTTTTATATAATAATATTTATGTAATTGTAGAGACTACGTATCAAGAGAAAGGAATATGTTATGCATTTTCCTGATATTCTGAGAAGTTTAAATAAACACCAGATAGACCGTTCAGGGGACACTGGACAAAACTACTTGTAACAGCATTTTACAGTATCTATGCGTTTTTTAAAAAATATCCATTAAAAAAATCCCCTGGAAATAAATAAGAGGTATTAGTCCTTTCTTAATTAACAGGAGAGACTTGCAAGCCCTTAACTACTATTTGCAGGTCACCTTTAAAGCAAAATTACTCTTATTGCTGAAATCCTTCTGCCCACAAATTTGAATTGAGTGAAGCTTTAAGGCTTTCTAAGTCTTTCTGCCAGGTACCATTCAGCCAGCCAGCCACAAGGCTCTCACAATTGTTGCTCAATCTAATTTGGTAGTAGAGTGCTGGATATGGGACACCAGACTAATTTCACCTCCACAGCCAGCAAGCCATGTAATGGTTAGACCACAGAGATGAATATTAGGAAACTATGGCTCTAATCCTTTGACAAAAAGTGGTTATTTCAACTTGTCTGTTCTAGCCTTCAGTCCCAGCTCTCTAATACTGGTTTACAACTCTTGGATGAAAAGGGCCGTACAGGTGCTGTACCTTTATGTTACACACAAGGGATTATGAACCATGAGAGAAAAACAGAAAACGTGGTAGCGCAGCATAGCAAGGCCTACCAGCACATCACAGGAAGGAGAAAGCACCACTCCTGTGTCTTCAAAATACAGCTCATCTGCTTCTCACTATTACGAATGGCTGAAAAACTTCCCCTGAATGCTGTGCTCCCTGGCTGGAGCAGTGGGACAGGTCCCTGTCCTGGCCAGGGGTGGCCCTCCCATGTGCCCCAGGATCTGCTGCAGAGGCAAACATGAACAGCGGCAACAAGATGGAGCTGGAAAAGGTGGGGAGACTCACAGGTAGCATGGTGCTTGGCTGGAAGACCACCAGAGCAAGGGGCAAGGCAGGCACTGTTTCTGGCAGTATCCTGATGACAGTATCCTGGCAGCCTCCTGTCCCCTAGGAACCACAGATCCCAACACACAAGCCCCCCTTGAGCCTGCTCTGTTGGCTGGGACTCACAGTCTGTGTGCTCTGCTCCCTCCTGGCTCTGGTAAGCAGCTTCCTTGGGTAACATTTTAGTCCAAACAGGGGAATTAAGCACTTTCCATGCAATAACATCTCCACAGCCACTCATTGGGCTCACTGTGGTTTTGATGGGTGGGAGCTGCAGAGGTTTTCCTGGTTACTGGCCCAGGACCAGCAGCAGTGAAGGCAGCTGTGCCTGGCCCCTCTGCTATGGGCACTGATGTCTGTACAGGACTCTGACTATTAAACATACTTTAGTTTCAGACTTTACAAGATTCAAAAGTATATCTACAGGGTCTCAAGTCTGTGACATGACCTAGGTCCCAACACAAGCAACCGGCTCAAGTCGCCCCTGGAAATAATTCCCATACACTATGGCAGATCGCTTTTGAAGGAGAGGTTTTGATCTTTAGGATATTATGAAGCACTTGCTTTCGCAAGCAGAGAATCTCTCATACTAGTCATTCACAGTGGGTCAGTGTTATATATAACTGGTACCGCTTAGATCGCACCCAAAATTAGTACAAGTTATAGGGACAAAAGCACTTTTTGCCAGTAGAAGTCAAGTCCCCATGAAGGGTGAGGCTTCACGTTACAGCTAAGCCAGCCTAATAGCTAGCTGTTGATGGAAGAGGCATTCTTGCTCCCTCCCATCAATTTTCACAACATTTATCTTGTGTCGATTCTTTATCTTCTCTGTCTCTGCAGCAAGGCGGCTCCCTACACTGTCAAAAATAGTAATCCAGCAAAAATAAATAAGAAGCTTTCTCTTGAGTTAGCATTTTGCATCAGTTCATGGTGGAGTCAAAGAAAGGCCAGCAGAGATGCAAAGACAAGGGGACAGGGGGAGGGCCACACTTTTCAGTACATCAGGTCAGCTATAAGGTGAAAACCAGCCATAATCTAGGAAAATTTTGTTAGTATAGCTGCGCTAGACCAGTATATACTTTGAAGAGATGAAAATACCTGACCGAAGACTTTTAGGTAAGTCAGTTCAGTAAGACAGAAGGAACATATCCTGTGCTTTCAGCTCTTAAAAGTTGGTATTCATTTTTGCAATAGTTTCTGAGATGTTCATGATCACATGGAAGAACAAATGGGGAAAGAAAATGTCTTTAAAATAACTTGTCCCTAACCTACCCCCATTTCCACAGCCCTCCAAACACTGCAACTATTCTCCTACAGGTACTCTTTAAAGTTTTATTCATGCAAACAGAGTCAGCCCATGGACAGATAAGCAAAAATCTCAGATCAGCCTGAAAATTCAGCTCTGGCTCTGTCCTCTACAGCCATCTCATCTCTTTTTCTTTTTTTTTTGCCAGTTGTATTGTGTATGTTTTGTTTTGTTTCCAGTTGCTATTGCAGGCTGCCAAGTACATATCCATGACTTGGCAGCCAAGTTACATATTTAAGAGGATGAGAGAAGCAGGTTTAGAAAAGACCTCAGATCTCACCCATGGCAGCCAGGCAGCACTATAGAAATAGGCTGCCCACCAGGGGAAAGGGGGAGGTATGGGACTGGTAGCTCATTGTCTCATTTGTGTAGAGGAGACCATTATCGCATCTTGGCTCCAGTAGAAGTCGTGCCAAAAGGACTGGCAAAAGTGAAGGCAGAGTTGCAGATACTTGGGCTACCTATGTTAACGTTCACAGCACAGGAGGCAGGGAAGACAAGCCTTCACCTGTACTAATGTTGGGAGAAAATTGTCACAAAAAGCCCAGGCTAAAGATAGGGAGAAACTAAGACTCAGAACTACCTACACGGAGAACTGTGAAGGAAAAGGCTGGGGCTGAGAGCTAAAGACAGAGCTGACTAGGCAGGCAGGGAAGGCCTGGGAATCAGGGCAGCGGACAGGTGAACTAGGGGAAAATTAAGACAAATCCAGCAGGGATTTATGGAGAGTGGGACAGATTGGCTCTGGCCCAGCACATGGACTAGGACAGACAACAGCTTCAGGGGGAACCCCAAGACTGACTGAATTACCAGGGCAGGAGACTTGGGATACTCAGAAGCAGCACTGTACTACCCTTCACCAAGTGTTTACTGGAGAAGAAGAGTTCAGCCCAAGTATTTCCTGAGCTAAGGCTGCAGAGGTGAGTATCAAGCATCCCACCCATGCTGACTGCCCAAATTGGTATCAGTCTTGAAAAAGAATTAGAAGCTTGGCATTGTGTGGCAAAGGAAATTAGTGTCTGTTGGATCCCTGCTTCAGCTGTTGCAAGAGTTGGAAGCTGTAAAAGGAGTGAGCCAGTAGATTAGAAGTGGAATTAAGGTATAAAAGTTGAAGCAGTTGAAAGCTATGTGGGAAACTGATTTCCACAAGGGCTTCAGTCACAGAATGCCAGGCAAATCACTCCAACCTGTCTTCAACCCTAATGAGGATTATTTGCATGCTTTTTTCTTTCTGAGCAAATGGCTTGGCTTTGTGGAATTCTGAAATGATGGACTCAGTATCCACAGCTGTGACAGAAGCCAGTGGGAACTCTGCTTTGAACAGCCTTAAAAAGCATTTAATACTAAGCTGTCTGAAAAAAAAGCTCTTTGTCATCTCCAGGGAAGACCATGTAATAAGACACGTGGCGTCTGGCTTTTGCTGGTTTGTTTTATCACCTTCTTTCTGTAGGAATTATGCACATCTCAGGGCTGAAAACTGAACTGATAATATTGTGAAGCACTTGAGATGTAATGGTGATGACCTCCACAGGCAACCTCCTAAGTGATAATTCTCCAGAGCCGAGGCTGGAAAGCACACAGAAAATAGGGTGTAAATTGTACTGGGAAGTAATACTTTCTTTGAGCATACACTGCCCATTGTGTGCACTGTCTGAGGCAGGTGCCCTACAGAAAAAAAAAAGAAAAAGAAAAAAGAAACTGTTACTGCATAATTAAAAACTGGGTTCTAAAGCACAAGCACAAAGAAAGCAAGAAATCGGCTTGTTCTGATGGCCATAATTCTGAACAACTGACCTTGCAGCCATAATAGGCTTCTTTTAATGCTGTCATGTTTGCGTGTCCATGTGCATCCCAGTAGCTGGGAACACTCAACAGTATGTGAATACATCCATTCTTTAAGTATATCTGATGTTTTAGTTGGATATCACACCCAGAAAATAAACACATGAATAAACTCAACAAAATTATCACTGACTCACCATCCAGCCATTCACTTCTTTTCTGCTTCTTGTTTCTTCTTGCTGTGTCAAGTCTGTCTTCCATACCCACTGCATTAATTTCCTCCTCTTTTCCCAGGGTCAGTTAAATGACAGGCCTGGTTTCTCTGGGCAGATTAGATTCTGTGTTCGCACACTACTGTTTGTATTGGAAACACAAGTGCAGAATTCAGTTTCACAGTAACTAATTCTTAGTTCATGACTGCGCCATTTACCTGCCAAGTACTTCTGCCTGCTCACTAAAAACAGGATCGTGCTATATGAATAGAATAAATAATGTCCTCAGGCATGATACTATGAACACCGGTATGTTTTTTCACTTCAGATTTGCGCAAAATTGAAGCTCAAAATTCCTTGGTTTCAGCAATTTGCACGGTTTTCACATATCAGCACTGCTGCATTTTAGTCCCATTCCTTGGATCACGCACAGCAAAGTGCAGTTAGACAGCTGCACTGTAAGTCCTGGAGAGATACTGTATCCACCTCACATCTTGTCTTCCTGGGACACCAGCACTAGCCTTGCTGCAGATTCAGAGCCCTGTGGCCTGGCTATCTGTCACGTTCAGTGGTGGCTACAGCCACAGCTACAAACTGGCTAAAGGCGTTTGATACGCAAAGGCAGCAATAGCTACGGAGCCCAGGTCTAAAGGAAATCAGGAGGCAGTGATTGCCTAGCAGTGCTTACAGGAACACAGGCTGCTTTTGGAAAGCCAGAAAAACCAGCTGCACATTCTTTTACTGAAATCCTCATGCAATTACTTCCTCTGCATTGTTTTATCAGATGAGATTACTGAACATTAGCAGTTGTCAGCTATTTTCATACAGCTAGGCATTTGCCTAGTAATCAACCTTTTGTTATTAACATGCCTCTAATAGGAAGGCCGAAGTATTTAAATGTACCTCATACTCGGTAGGTATTTTCAAAACTTTTATTTTGATTCTGTATTCTGAGGTGCTCAGAAATCTATGGAGCTTAACAAAAATGTCATAGCCTATTTTCTAGTTCTCCTGTAGGATATAATAACCATCTACATGCTACAGAATTAGGAAAACAAGTGAAAAATTAATATAGAAGTACTATAGACAAGATCTTCTCTATTCAGCTCTATGAGTTTTGAAGGCAGTTTTTGCAGGGAACTTTACTTTTAGTTTTTAGTTTGTTACAGGACTCACTGGCTTATTAGAATTTTTAGTTTAGTTTGCTTCCAGCTGTAGTGCTGGGGATAGGACTAAGGACTTGCTAGCATCAGTTCCCTGCTGGAACATTTGCAAACATGCTGTGAATGAGGTCTGCAGCAGGAAAAGGATTCTGCCAAATGAGAGATAAACATGGTTTTGAAAGAAATAAGCTTACATTTTTAGATACAGACTGGAAAAAAAATAATGCTGTGTTCAGCTATGATGTGCTCGCTAGAGTGTCAGTTCAGACATGCAACAGCTTGTACAGGAATTGACTTAAAATATTTCATTATGCTTGCCAGGGAATAGCAAGACAACCAAGACCCTAAATCCATTTTTTTATCTAGAGTGCTGCCTGAAACAGATAGCATTGGCACTGCTAGTAGTCTTTTTGTTCTTCAATCCTATTAAAAATAGATTTTTAACTGCTGACCTGCAATCATTTGGAGCAGCAACATTTTGAACTGCTCCAACAGACAGGGTACAGGTGCTGCTAACTGCTACCTAAGCATAAGCAAGAATGACTTTACGCTGCTTGGTCCAGGATACAACAGTGATCTGTCAACTTTGCACTGGCCAACACACACCAAACCAAGTCCTGAATGATGGGAGAGATTATCTTCAGCAATAGAAAAGGAACAAAAATTTCCTATACTGCTATTGATTTTCCTTAAAAGAAAGACAAGAAACACGTTGGCTCTTAAAGGAAAATTCACCCCCTCTCTGAAATTCCTGGCTCATGCTGTTATTGGGATGACAAGAGGAACCAGCTTGTCTGTGTCTACACCCTACTGATGCAGGAGAGAGTAAAGGCAAACAGGTCATGCAAGGGTGGATCAGGGTTTTTTAATACTGCTGTTTCATATGTGGAAATTAAATATGTTGTTCCACCTGGAAATGCTGGCCTGCCCAACTATATAATCATGCTGCTGCAAACAAAATCTGCTCTGGAGGCAGCTCTATGCTATAGGCTTCTACCTGCATAAATATGCGGATGAGAGCGGAAGAGAGATGTGATACCTGACCCACATAGGTGTGCTAAAGCAGCTTTACTAGCATAACTTGTTTTGCTGTGGGGTAGGGAGGAGTGATAACTTTCCTGTGATGAACAACTACAGAGCATAATTTTGCTGCTGTAAGAGCATCCAAATGCTTTGCTGGTTTAGTATCACAGAATTCCCATGTGCCAAGGTACAGTGGCTCTGATGCAGGCAGAGATTAGACTACTGTGTGCTTTCTAAAGGGACACAGTAAGGGAAATTTATGGCAGGAAGAAGGCAAGAGAGGAGACCTGGAACACCTTTTAAATAAGTAGAGTTTGAAATATAGTGCACTGACAAGACTGAAAAAAAAAGAACTTTAAAATATATCATGTCCTTACTCTGAGTGTAAGGACATGCTTTTTAACATGATGCCTTGTGTTTAGCAAGTGCAGAGACTGGAAATGTGAATTCCCTGAACATTTCCTTTCTTTTTTGCTGTTTCTTGTTTGTACCTCTTGGAGTAGCTTGCAATGGAGAGGACAAAATTTCAGGCGCAGTACTAAGATGCCACATGTCCTTCAAAGTTATCACCCCATGGCTGTGCCTCATAGTGCCTCAACTCTTCAAGGAGAACCTCTCAAATGACAGGCAGCTCCCAAGAGAAAGGCTGCCCAGCCTGCAGGGCCCTATGCTGTGTCTCCTGAGAGATAAAAGGAAGGCTGTCAGGATACATTCATTCCTGCCCTTAAGATAGTATCACAAGGGATGAGCAGGGCTGCAGCCTGTCTGCTAAGTCCTATGTGCAAACTTCAAACAGACGCGCTGGAGGCAGCAGGGCACGGAGCTGACTCACCCAGCCAGCTGGCTGAACGCAACCTGCCCAAACACGTCTCAGCGTTCCAGCTCCCAGGTGGGCTACCCCCAGACACCTCTCGTGTCCTCAGCTCCCTCCAAGGCCTCTCACATAGCACGTTGTTGCAGTAATGCTTTTGGGCTTTGTCTTTTTCTGGCTCTTCCCACTCCCCTGCAAAGCGAGGGTGGGGAATTGCAAGATGACCTGCATCACACACGAGAATGATTGCTTTGCATTGCTCCACACTTGGATGCACCATAAGTAAGGCACTAAGGCACTTAAGGTTTTAATTTGGGTGATTAAATTTTCCAGTATTAATGCTACAGGTGTTCTTCTATATGAAATAATACCATCCATACAAACTCAATCAGCAAATATAAGGAATTACAAAGTTATAACCACTTTATAGCCTTCCTACGGGCTTGGTCCTTTGCACAGCCCTGTTTAAGAATAAGCAAGTTCAGAAACCCAAGCCCATGGTTTTGACAGAAAGCACTGGCTTTCCTGGTGAGTCAGGACAGTACAAAGGATGAGAGACGCGGAGCACGGAAGCAATGAAACTGCAGATTTTAAACAAGATTATTTTCCTGGCTTTGCCAAATTCATTTGAAATGTGCAACTACTCCCCAGAACTACATGTACTTACCAAATACAGCTATTTGCAAATGAGGAGCAGCATTTTCCCCTCTGACATGTACTTTATTTCATTAAGAAAACTGGGGGGGAGCAAATTTAGTCCCACCAGAGTCTATGGGAAGTTTCAACTAATAGGATCAGAGCTCACGCTATGGTAAGTACAATACACCAAAAATTAATTCAAAGTTATTCTTTGTTTTATAAACTAAGTGAATGAATGCAAGGAATCTAGCTCTGAGCCCTTCAAGTTTCCTGCCACTTGCATTTTGGGGGCTTGTTCACATATTTGAAAGGCTACTTTGTGCCTTAGGACTTAAATCCTTTTCCAGTCATGCAAGTCAGCAGGAGTATCGCATCTTTCACATATCCCACACACAGTCCAGGTGTGTCCACACTAAAAAATATCCCTTTCCAAGGAGAAAATAAATAAAGAAATATATATATACACACACATATGTACACATGCACACAATTACTCCAGTGTTAACCTGCTCATGCCCTCAGCCCCTGGGGTATTTTAACCATCTGGACAGGTACTACACTTCTGTGGTCTCTGTTGCTCCCTGCCTGCCCCACCACCAACAGGCACAGAGCAGCAGTGGCCAAGCTGGGAGAAAGGACAGATGACAGCACAGGCTTGTGACAAACCATCTGCTGTGTACATTTAGCTACAGCAGCTCTGCAACGTAGTTAAATAGATGTTTGGGAAAAACAACAAAAAAATGTGTTTAATAACTGGGCAGCAATGCTGAGGAATGCACAGCAAGGGCTGAAAAGTAAAGGAAACTATGTGGCAAGGGCAATTACCAGTCAGTTAGTAGGAAAAAAAGTTCACCTACGTTTTCAACAAACATGAATGCTACCTAATCCTTACTATTGCCCCTCAGTAGTGGGATTTCAGTCAGGAAGAGTGTACCTAGCAAAGCATGACAGTTCACAGCAACAGCTTTTCAGTTACAGATCATCTACTCTATTCATAAGCATATATACCTATTAGCTCCTAAAAAAAGAAGTAAAATTTAAAACTCATTCTATCGCCTCTCAGGCTCCTTGTATACCTCAGCCTGGAAATCAAGAGGGTGATTGCCAGCAAGATGCCATGCACATCAACACCAAAAGCACCCAGCCTCATTACAGCCTCTCGAGATTTCACTGCAGCACTCGGTGCTAAAGTTGCTGTGACTTCTGAGATCTCTAAGCATGGCACAGCCATTTCACTAGGAACCATTCAATAAACTTGAAGTGGGTTTGTATCACTTGTGACAACAGCTGATCATACAAGCTTTTAACAAGCCTCACACTCCCCCATGGCAACTACTGGAACCCCTTTCAGTAGCCAGCGAACAAAAACCCCCCAGTCAGCACCCTGGCAAACAGGCAAAGAAAAATACACATAGTAAACCAGAGTCCTACATCTGTGATGATTATTAAACACCAATCAAGTTTATTTTTGTCAGCCTTTTATCACAAAATATTTTTGTAGACTTTTTATATACATATATGCACGCATCAGCTACAAGCTGAAGGAAGTGAAGTCCTCAACCTTCCTTGCAGCACAGGGAGCCAGCAGGGCAGCGCTGCTGCGCTTCCCAGCACCCCAACACTCCCACTTACAACCGAGCAAACAAACCAAAACACAGCAGATGACTGCCTTCAGCTGCCCACTGCTCTGCGGTTTTTTCCCTTAAAGGACAAGCCAGTCAAAAATGTGCATGTCATCAGACTCCTCCATTAGGACTCATTAATTTGCAGCTCCTCAGAGTCTAAACACTGCGTGTTTTTTGCTTTCTTAAGCAAATGAAGAGCTCTGGAGACGGTTTGTAGTAAAGCCAAACAAGTTTAACTACTACAAATTTTGCCTGTTCTGTCAAGTTCAGAGTCTCAGCTCTCTGCTCAACACTCCCAGCTCACAGGGTGTCCTTGGCAGCTTTGTAACGGGGGGGAGGAAGGGGGGGAGGTGGAAAAACCAACCCCACAAACAAAAAAAAAACACATTCAGTGACGTATATATGTTCATCTTGCACACTAGCAACCCAAAAATAACTGTAACACAATAGCTGACCACAAACCTATCTCTGCTTTATCGAGCCCAGCGCCTGCCAAGCACGACTGGCTTTGTCGTACTTACTTCCCCACTGTTTGCTTTCAGCAACAGGAACACAGCATTTCCCCCTACATTTCCAGGGCTGGAGCAGCTGGGCTGGGTCCTGCCGCCCACACCACAAGCTCTGGATGAAGAGCAGGTCCTGGCCAAGAACAACGCCCCCTACTTGGGTAACTTTTTCCTCCCCAGACTGTGCTCTGTTTCAGCGAGCTGCCACCCCCCATCCTACTGCAGCAGCCACTTTACCCGCTTTCTGCTCCCAGCACCTTCCTGGGTGCAGAGCTCAGGGGCTACAGCCACCACCAGGAAGGTCTTCCTCACACCCCCCTCCCACACCTACCCCACTACTGCCCCTTCACAGACAGGAGGAATATAGGTTTATGCTTTAAATAAGTTTTATTTATTACCAAAATTTCCAGAAGCTGAATTTGGCATACATTTTTAATCTTCTGTAAAGATTCTCATGCATAACTTGAAACTTGTCGGCTGCAACAGTCAAGTGGTTACTTTAGAAGAGACACTTAAACAAACATCCAGCATACAAACAGCTGCATCTGAATTAACAGAACTATTACTAACCTTATAAAGCAGGACGTGCCTTCCCTTTTATCAAAACCAAGCTGACAGATCTGCCTTTATACACACCCAACAGAATAAACTCTGTTATCGGCAAGGACGTTTTCCTTAAAGGTTAGGAAAAAAAAAAGAAAAAAAAACCACAACAACAAAGCAAAGAATGGAGTGACTGTCCATAAACCAGTCTATGTTTCAGTCCTCTTTAATCTACTTCTTCGATGGTTGGGCCACCAGAGCCACCCGCCCCAGCACCTCCAGCCCCCTGGTACAATTTTGTGACAATAGGGTTGCAAAGTTTCTCCAGCTCTTTCTGCTTGTGCTCATACTCTTCCTTCTCAGCCATCTGGTTGCGATCGAGCCACGAGACCACCTCCCGGCACTTGTCGAGCACTTTCTGCTTGTCCTGGTCACTTATCTTTCCCTTCAGTTTCTCATCCTCCACTGTCTGCTTCATGTTGTAAGTGTAGGACTCCAGCGAGTTCTTGGCAGACACCCGATCTCTGTTAGCTTCATCCTCTGCTTTGTATTTCTCTGCTTCTTGCACCATACGGTCAATGTCATCCTTGCTAAGGCGACCCTTGTCATTGGTGATAGTGATTTTGTTCTCTTTACCTGTGCTCTTGTCCACGGCACTGACATTCAGGATACCATTGGCATCGATGTCAAAAGTCACCTCAATCTGGGGGACTCCACGGGGTGCTGGGGGGATGCCCGTTAGGTCAAACTTGCCCAGCAAGTTGTTGTCCTTTGTCATAGCCCTCTCACCCTCGTATACCTGGACCAGGACGCTGCTCTGGTTGTCTGAATAGGTGGTGAAGGTCTGAGTTTGTTTGGTGGGAATGGTGGTGTTGCGCTTGATGAGAGCCGTCATCACTCCACCAGCTGTCTCAATGCCCAGGGACAGAGGGGTGACATCCAACAGCAGCAGATCCTGCACATTCTCAGACTTGTCTCCCATGAGGATAGCTGCTTGCACTGCAGCACCATAAGCAACAGCCTCATCAGGGTTGATGCTTTTGTTGAGCTCTTTGCCATTGAAGAAGTCCTGTAGCAGCTTTTGGATCTTGGGGATACGGGTAGAACCACCAACCAACACGATCTCTTGGATCTGGCCCTTGTCCAGCTTGGCATCACGCAGAGCCTTCTCCACTGGCTCCAGAGTGCCACGGAAGAGATCTGCATTGAGCTCTTCAAAGCGGGCACGGGTAATGGAAGTGTAGAAGTCAATACCCTCGAAGAGGGAATCAATCTCAATGCTAGCTTGTGTGGAAGAGCTGAGGGTGCGCTTTGCCCTCTCACAAGCTGTACGCAGCCGCCTCACCGCTCGCTTGTTGCCAGCAATGTCACGCTTGTGCTTACGCTTGAATTCTTCAACAAAATGGTTCACCATACGGTTGTCAAAGTCCTCCCCACCCAGATGGGTGTCACCAGCTGTGGACTTCACCTCAAAAATTCCATCCTCAATGGTAAGGATGGACACATCGAAAGTACCCCCTCCCAAGTCAAAGATGAGCACATTCTTCTCACCAGCTCGAGTACCTTTCTTGTCCAAGCCATAGGCTATAGCAGCTGCTGTGGGCTCATTGATAATACGCATCACATTAAGGCCAGTGATGGTACCAGCATCTTTGGTGGCCTGGCGCTGGGAGTCATTGAAGTAAGCAGGCACTGTAATGACGGCATTCTGCACTTTGCGCCCCAAATAGGCCTCAGCAATCTCCTTCATCTTCGTTAGGACCATAGAGCTGATCTCCTCTGGGAAGAAAGTCTTCATCTCACCCTTGTACTCCACTTGCACCTTGGGCTTGCCACTATCATTCACCACACGGAAGGGCCAGTGCTTCATATCGGACTGCACCGTGGGGTCGTCATACTTGCGGCCAATGAGACGCTTCGCATCAAAGATGGTGTTGGTAGGGTTCATAGCCACCTGGTTCTTGGCTGCATCACCGATGAGGCGCTCTGTATCAGTGAAGGCCACATAGCTGGGTGTGGTGCGGTTCCCTTGGTCATTGGCGATGATCTCCACTTTGCCGTGCTGGAAGACACCCACGCAGGAGTACGTGGTGCCCAAGTCGATGCCAATTGCCGGCCCTTTGCCAGACATGACGTCAGGTTGCTCTGATCAGCCACTCACCCGCACTGGCCTCTCCCGCCACCCGATCCGGCTGCTGTCCGCGCCGCGATATGCCAGCCAGCTGCCGCTGCCGCACACTTTATAGCCGGCTGGGCCGTCTTCTGGAACCTGCCAGAACCCTGATGGCCAATCTGGACACCTGCCCGCCGCCACCGGCCAATCGTCTCTGAGAATTACCGGAGAGCACCCGCCTCCTACCTCCTGGCCAATCAGAGCCATGGGTCCCACCCGCCGGCCCAGCCCTCCCCGCTGTACCGCTGCCAGACGAGCCCCTTCTTCCCGGTCCTTCTCGATCCGTCTCGTCTTGCAGCCTGCGCCATAGCCCTCCACCAATCAGCACCCGCGCTTAGCACTGGCCCCGCCCCCGCTCCAAACGCTGCTAGAAAGTTCCCTTACGCATTCGCATCAGGGCCGGTGATTGACGTCAGCGCTATCCAATGGGGATCGGGCCGTCGCGATCGGGCGGGGCAAGCCCGGGGGTCGCTATGCGACTCGCCTGCCCGCCCCTCTGAGAACAGCGGCATGGGGGAGGAGCGTGGCCGCGCCTGCTGGTGTGTGCTCTGGTGCTGCGGTCGTCTCGCAGCCGGCTGCCAGCTCAAGGGGAATTTACCCTTATTTGGTCGCGAGGAGGCAGAAATTCAGCTCTCTCGACACACACCCCTCTCTCCGTCCAGTCCCCCCCACACCCGCGCCTTCTCAGTGCCAAACGACCGCAGAGCCGTGTCCGCCCTGTCCCCGCGCCCCCGGTGGGGCCGGGGCTGAGGTCCCGCCACCCTGAGGGGACTTTTCCGCAGCGCCCGTGGCTTGTCGCCCTCCCGCTATGGCAAAGGGAAGGTCCCGCAGTGAGCGAAGGCTGAGGCGGTTTTTAGCCGCAGGTCGGTAGCGGTTGGCTCGCAGACAGCCCTCCGCGTACATACCCGCCCTGGCGGGTTCTCCCCTCGCCCCAAGCGGCCGCAGTCGGTGGTCACGGCTTGTGGGTGCTGCCGAGGTGGTGGGTAGCCTGTCCCGGTACCGGGGGGCAAGCACGGACAGAAGGAGTTAGGGGCTTGGGAAGCCCTGCTGCTGCGTGTTCCTGCGTGGTGACCATTCTTGAAACATCTCCAAATTTTTTTCTGTTGTGCTAATGCAGAATGTCGTCACGCCTACATTTAGCAAAAGCTATGAAGCTATTAACTCGGAGCTGGGAAAGTGCTTTGATGGAAATCTATTACACATGAAAATGCGCTGCTGTGCTTCCTCCAAATTACTTTTCCTTACTTTGAGGCAAACGCTACAAAATATTCTAGTAAGGAGAGCAAAATACCACACCGAGTTCTCTTTTTAACTCCGAGGCTTAGTGAGTAGCTTCTTTACGATGGCTACTTCAAAAGTGCGGCTAGAAGTCTGCCACCCACAGACTTTACGTGTTACGTGAGAGAAGGATTAAATACGCTGTACGCTTAAATCATCACTAATTTTGTCCCCGGCCTTCCGCGTTACGCTCTAGCAGCCTTCATAGAAAATATGTTACATAAAATATGTTTCCCCAGCCTGGTTTTCACGCAGTCATTATAGCTACTCCAACTCCCGTTCAAAAACATCCTTGTTGCGATTAGTGTGGTTTTCAAAACCTTTTTGCAAGACATGAGGATTCCACCTCTTTTGTGTGGTATGTGTGTAATGTAGTTTTGAGATGGAAGAGCTTCAATTTCTGACAGTAAATACATGCTGAAGTAACTATTATTCTCCCACAGATCCTGATCTTTTTTTCACACAGGTCCTGACCTCGGGGAAATCCGAATAAATCCGTGGAAAATGGGAACTGTCAGCTCTCCCTGCTTCCAACAGGAGCTGCTCTGTATATACCATATACATATTTCTTTGATGGGAAGGGTGTCGGTTTCTCTTGTAGTTAGACCAGTGACTGATTCATCACCAGATTATCTTTTCCTGTAATTCACTGCTACTTCATTCAGTTAATTGTATCGTATGGAGAGAGGAGAAATGCCAGAGCAATACAGATAAATTCTGTTTCAGCTGAAAAGTTGGTATTATTTATTATTTGTGTCCTTGTGAGGATTGTCTCTTAGGAGCACTAGTAATGCACAAGAACACTGTTTTGACAGCTGCAGTACAAACTCAGATCATGTTATTTCCAAGTAAGAAGAGGATTCCTGCCTCAAAAAGGTATGTACAGAAACAGAGATGGAGAGAGCTAAGAAATAATACAATATCGATTAGCACAATAATCAGTCTTTGCAGCAAAATTAATTTGATACTCCTTTTAAGTGTAGCTGTAATTAATCAGGTTTTTATCAGATTTAGAAGTGACATTTCATTAATTTTGGCCTAAAGCTTTTTAATACATGTTTTATCAGCTCAGGCACAAAAGACATACAACAGCTCCAGACAAAACTTGTTTGGGGTTTCCTTGGCCCAGTAACTAGTATGGCCCTGATATGGTTGTGCTGATACCGCAGATGTGCTGATAACCTGCTAAAGAGTTGTTTGCATTGACTGGGTTACTGCTTATCCTGATAGTACTCCCTCAGTCCTATTTATTTCAGCATTTGAATTATTGTTTTGCTATAGTTAATTTGGGGGAGAGATCTTGGAGGAATTTTAATTCTTACATGTAAATGACACACTCGTCATCAGTCTCAGAAAAAAAATCAAAAGGTCTGTAGACTTGGGCTACCGAATATTTCATTTAGCCTGTTGCAGAAGTATTTCTTTTCCAGTTGAGCACACAGGTGCTGTTTTCTTCTTGTACAATGATATGTACAGGTCTGAGCTGCTCTTTAAGCTGCTGTTCCTAATCAGTTCATGGGATGTTCTTGCCATCACCTCTCATCTCTTAACGATGTCCTTAGAGAAAGTCCTGTCTAACTAGAGGGAGCAACCTCCAAAACATCATTAGACTTACTCCCTTTTCTCAGCAGAGCTATTACAAGTCTCCTTTTTGTCAGCAGTTCTCTTAAGACTTTTTGAACAATTTGTGGACCAACTCATCTATGCTGTCATACTCTCATATGGGAAGAGCCACATGATTTTCTTTTATGTTGCTTCACATGCAGTCATGTTGTAAGTGAGCTAAACAGACTGGTTCAGAAATTAAAGAGTGAGCGCATGGTGAGGACTTCAGCACAAGTCTGATTTTCCCTTTAACAAAACATTTGCTGTTATTCTCCCATCCTGAATGTATAAGCCGTATTTTCCTAGTAACTTCCAGAACAGCAAGTTAGTACCTCTGGAAGTAGTAGGCCTCTTTCTGATCCATTTATCTGTGTTTAGGATCAATAATACACCCATGAGTCCTGTTTGGCAGCATTATGTAATGTGCTGTAGGATCTTCATTACACCACCCAGCCAGAAATGAAGGTGGTATTTAGATTCTTCAGTGAAGCAAGAGCTCAGTATCTGGCACAGAGCTAAGAATTCAGCCCTTTTCTTTATCTTGGTATTTCATAAGGCAATGTAATCTAAAAATAGGAGTGAATACAAGTTAAAGTTCAGTCAGACATAAGCCACTTGGATCATTAAAATGATTAAAGTTAAAATGCAGTGATCTCTTCAGGTTTGAAAATCAGAAGACCCTAGACCTTAAATTCTGGTATCCATTTCCCATGTATCCATTTGCCTCATATCCATTTCCCTAGTAAATCTATCCAGAATATTGCATAAATCAGATTGTATTGGTGAGGATAAATGAATTATTTTATAATACAACAATCAGCTCAGAAAAGTCTTAAGTAACAGCTGTGCTAAGAATGAAGAATACTTTGCCATAATATCTTTTCATCACTGAAATTCTTCATCTCATTTATATTTGTGAATATGTGTCTAGTAACTGGAACTCAGACAAGAACTATCAGTATATAAAATGACAAGATTCTTCTGACAAGGTGCTGCTGCATTAAAAATCATCGTGTATGTGAGAGGGAACCATACAACTGTTTTGTTACTTTTTTTTTTATATACGTCCACTTTTTGCACAGAGATGCTCCTTGTTAATTTGAAAGGCAGCCACAATACATGATCTTTCTTAAAGAAGTGTTCCTTTGTGTTTGTGAATAACAAAATCAAGTTCTGCTAATCAGTATGTTTTTGGCAGATTACACAACTGCATGGTCACTAATATGGACATACTCAGAACAGCAGAATATAGGGCAGGGTGATTTAGTATTACCAGACCAGAAGTTCAAAAACATGAGTCAGATCTCCTAAAATTATAAACCTAGTTTAAAATTATGAGCTTAAAAAACACACATGGCTTTATTCACCTTCTCTCTTTTTAATCTTCAGCATCTGTTCAGATTACACTTTCAGGATTTTCCATGTAATCTGCAGAGCTAATTTTTTAAAAAATAAATAAAATAGCTGATTACACCATCTCACAACAAAAACCAAGCTGCTTCAGATTGATTAGACTCAATAAAATCATGGAAGTTGTCAACACTGATTAAACTAATGCTTGATGTTTCAAGGAATAATTATAATTAAGTGGTTTTAAAACACATTTATTTACATAAACTTCTGACAGTTGCAGAGGCATGATTAAAAGCTGGGGTTAGTATCACTAGCGCTAACCAGATGAACTGGTGTGCTGTGCATTTTAGGCAGTCAGTTCTTTCCTAGAACTGCTGCCTCTTCGTGCAGTCAGTGCCAGCTCTACTGACAGTAATAAATAAGGGACTTTAAAGCAGATAGTTTGCAAGTGATAATAGAATCAGATCAAAAAAGGACCTTAGTAAGTAATTTAGTCTTATTTTGTGTCTAACTAAAATCTCCTGTCTTGCAATTTAAGGTAATTTTTTTTCCCCCTATCAATTGTGAGTATGAGAAAAACTGATTTTATTCTTTTATATATATGAAAAAAACATGTTTCCCTTCTATAGTCTTTTCTGTAAGATGACCTAAAATCATTCAGTCTGTGCTCAAAGGCAAAGTTTTCTCAGCTTCTGGATTCTCTGCCTGCAATTTGTATCTTACTCTTCACATGCATGATCAAAACTGGAGATGTTACTAGCTCATGCCTTAGAAGTTCTGAAGGAGCAGATTACACTCCAGTTTAGACATTTAGGTTTTACCCTTATTTGCAACAGCATGATGCTCCAGACTAATTTGCAGGATTTGATCCAAAATAACACATCAGTTCTTTTCAATGGAAATTGAAAGGGAAGATTTAGATAAGATATTAGGAATTTCTTTACTGTGATGGTTGTGAGACATTTGAACAGGTTGCCCAGAGAAGCTGTGGCTGCCCCAACCCTGGAAGTGTTCAAGGCCAGGTTGGACAGGGCTTGGAGCAACCTGGTGTAGTGGAAGGTGTCCTTGCCCATGGCAGGGGGGTTGGAAATGGATGATCTTTTAAGGTCCCTTCCAACCCAAACCATTGTATGCTTCTAGGAAATTAAGCAATTGTTCCTTTACTTTCACAGCTAATGATTCCATCTTGCACTTGTTCCTAGTTCCTATTAAGTAACATCTTATGTTTTCAGATCACATCTGCACCTTGCCAGAATTATTCTGAAATCTGATCTTGCCTTCTAGTATACTGGAAGTCAAACTCTGCATAGTCTTGTTTGAAGATATTGAAAGGATACTCTGCATGGTCCAGGGGTGAATAAATGAAAACAGATCATTTTGTCTAGATCTGGTATGAATGGGGTTAAACAACATACTGTAATTACTGGCAATAACTGTAAACTACAGTTATTGTAAGTCTTAAGGGAAATAGTGTACTGTAAACACAGGCAAAGACCAATACTTCAAACTCAGAGATCAATATAATTTAATTGCTCAGATTCACTTAAATGCTTAGTGTAAAGAATGTTCATAATAGCTGAACTGTAGCAGCACTATAAATTTCTCTTATTTTCTCATTCCAATGATTATTTGTTTTTTACTCATCTCAGTTTTCCTTCTTGTCATTCTTAGCAGGTGAATGGGAAAAACACAGAAGCAGATGAAACAGTCAGTAACTGGAACTTCACCCTGTTGTCAGGACTGTTATTAACTCAGGTATCAGATGGAATTAAATGAAAATAATAAGCAGATTTGTAAGAACATTTTATTAAAATACTGTATCAAAGCACAGAATAAGCTTTAAAGAGGATGAAAACTAACCTGGAATGTCTTCAGCAATACTCAACATAGACTACAAATAATTGCTAAGTTACAGAACAGTCACAGCCTGTTCTAAATGTCCTACGCTTAGTATATTGTTGAAGGCCTGTCTTTAGGTGATGCTATAAACGTAATGCCCTTTTCTCCTCTGCTTCATGGTGGTCTTACTGTAAAGGTCCTTCCTGTTCTCTATGGCAATGACACCCCATTTTCTATTAGAGTTGCCAGCTATATTGTGCCTTCTCCCTGCAGAATCCCCAGTTGGATCTGGCTTTGCCCAGATAGTCACCATCTTCCCCTTTGCTCCAGCACAGCCACTGGGAAGAAGCATCAGCATTCCAGTATTGTATTGAAGGCTTTTAAAATGCCTACATTAATGTTCAAGGTGTTAAGTGTTAATAGAGCCAATACTTTCAACATCTATATGCTGAAATGTTTGGGGCTGTGTAATAAGATTAAGCAACCGCATTCAAAAATATCTGAACGTCTTTTCTTGCATTTGTATAGCAACTTTATAAACTCAAAAAGAGTAAAGCAAGCACAGACACATGCCCTATACAAGCTGCAGTACAGACAGTATTTTACACACTTCATAACAACAGTAATGAAAATTATGCCAATTATATATAAAATTATAGACAGACTCTTCTTGAGATAACAGTTATATTGAACAATGAAACATCCTTTTATAGTCATGAGAATTAGTAAGATGCGTAACTATAGCAGAATATAGATCAGCATGTTTAGTCTGCGTACATGTCTCAATCTGACCCATTGCTGTCTGGGGGAAACAAAAGAAAATAGTATTTTTTTTAATCCATGCTGGCCCTAAATCGAAACATTTACTGCCTTGTTTTTTTGGTTAGGGCTTCCTCCCCCCCCCCCCCCATTAATTTAGCTGTAAACATTATAAAAATGCATAAAAAATGCTTAAATCTGAACATGAATGCCTGATTCTCCTCTTCAAGCCAGGTTTTGCAAGGCTTAGATCCAGTACAAGGTGGACCCTCTGTGCCCTGTGAAGATTATTTTACATTTACTCATCTCCTTGTTGGTAAAAGTTTTTCACCATTCTTGTAATAAGACCAGAGCACCATTTCTTTATTATCCACATACAAGCACTGTGCTTCATGGAAGGTCCGCTTCAGCTTGCAAATGATGATCATGGCAGCAGGGGAATCAGGTCAGCTGGATCTTTCTCACCATCCTGTCCTTCCTCAGCTTTTAAGACTTCTCTGTTTCACCTCATAGTTTTTATTCATTTCTTTTTTTAACATGTGGTAAGTTGAGCATTGTACATAAGTATATATTTCTAATGTTTGAACTAAAAAAATCTAAGCAGTTTTTGACAGAAACTCTAAGAAGCCTTATTTCATTTCAGAAAGGGAGCACTTCCAGCACATGAATAGCAAATTCTGCAAACTCATTTCAGTGCAGCCCTTAACACCTGGTATCTGCCTCTTTTGGCTGTCTGCTCCATGAAAGGAGTCTTCAAATCTGTTTTTAACAGGTGTAAATAATAGTCACAAGGAGGTAAGTTTTATCATACAGAGAGGAGTCCAACACAACTTTTACTGCAAGTTCTAATTTGACTGTTTTGGTGACTTTTGCAACTGCTGCAGTATGTCAAAAAAAGCAAAGGTGGTGCCAATTCAGATCTGGCACAAGCAGTTCTGAGTTTTTATGAAATCTTTTGACGACCAGTTCTTCCTCATGTCTTCTCCAAACCTGGTTCTCTCAGTTGTTCAGAAGCTTAGAAGTCCCTATTTCACTACTGCCATGCAGAAAAGAAATGCAAGAAAAATATTAAAAGTCAGAAGCCCACACTCCAGTACTGTATTTGCTAGCATGATTTGCTAGCATGATGTGGTCCCTCCCACCTCACTATGGTGTGGTTTTGCTCCAAATACCCATCCTTCAGTTCTATTCAGAGCACCTACCACAGTCAGGAACTCTGTTTACCATACAGTTTATTTCCTTCAACCCCTACCCTAACAAAACGTAATTTAACCTTCAACCATGTTTTGACCTTGTTTCAGAAGCTTTTGTTTGTTGTTTTCTCCTTTGCCTTCCATTTGCAAAACAGCTAAAGATTTGCTGAAGAAAAACTTCTCTTTACTTTCCAGCAGTGGTTTATGACTTAGGTTAGTGGATGCTCAAAAAATTGCATGACTGTTACTTCCCCTCAGCCTGGATTTCTCATAGCTTGGAACCCCCCCACTTACTCTGGAATACTTATTACTGCTTCATATTTGCCTCTGGGGTTTGGGTTGGTTTTGTTTTTTTTTTTTGTTAAATGCAGATAAATGATATAAACATCTGCAATTCCTGTAGGTCTCTTTTGACCAAACTAATTTATAACAAATATGAGCAACTCTGTATCTGACATGAACAGTCAAGAAATTGGAAACATGTGGATGTAAGTTTTAAAGACAATCCCCAGGGTTTTTTCTTGGTGCACTGACTGCTTTCTCTGGATACATAAATCATGTTGTACAAATACACAACTGTCCCGCTTTTGGCTAATTTACATTTGCTGTTTCTATGGGCACTATGGCAGCCTGGACCAAGTAGCTGTGTCTACACTGCAGAGGAGGAAAAGCTTCAAAGCTGCATATAAGCCAGGTTTATCAGCTGTCTGCATTACTTACCTGCTACAGCATCCTCAAGGCCACCTCAGGGCTAAATTTGCTGGCACACCTTTGAAAGGAAAGCCTTAGGAGTGGTGCTCCACACTTCAGCATGCATTATAACATACCCTGTGTGACATGTGGCCAGGCCCTCACAGCATATGCCAGGTCCACAACTGACTGTATATTTTATTTGCTCTCTGTATCATGTCACATACTTCATGGTAGGCAAAAAAGCAACCTGGCACAAATTACTTTGTCTCCTGACAGGAGTGATGTGAACATGCAGGTCCTGGGCAAACTGCTAGCTTCAAAGTGCTGCTGGTTCTGGCAGCAAGTACATGTGTCTACCTGTACTTTCTTCAAATCTCTGAGGGGAATTCATTGGACTGATGCTGTTATCTCAAAGTAGATTTTACCTGACTAGTTCAAAGGTCAGGAAATGCTTTTTTTTTGTTTGTAAACTAACAACGGAGGAAAAAAGAAAAGGTATTCTAACTACAGTATGCATGTGAACATTACTTTTCCCCAGGCAACATCAGTGTTTAACACTGCTGTTTATCAAGATGTCGGCCTGCATTTTACAGTCAAAGATCTCAGCATTTGCAGATCATACATAGCTCATGTGGTGTGACTGAGCTTCTTGACACCACCACCCTCAACTACACCTACTATGCTGTGTAGGACCACCTCTGAATGTGGGAAGGTAGGTTGCCTATGAATATTAAATTACATTTTCCGATGAGACTGCAAAAATACTGTAAACCAGTGCCAACTGTGGTGGTATGGTGTACATGCAGAACTGTGAACACCCAAGAACTGCTGGCACTGGTAACAGCTTTTAGCCCACAGCAGGCTAGACTAGAGGTGAAATGTTGTGCCCTCCTCCCAGACTCTAAAATCCTCTTGCTACCCTGAAAACAGAAGCTGTTTAAGGAATGCACAGCTGCAAGAGGATCTGCTTCACTCTTCACACAGTAAACTGCTCAACTGTGGAAACGTTTTGAGCTTTTTAAATGGAAATACGCAGGTTTCCAGTTATCCACCAGATGGAGCTCATACCTCCCCATCACACAAATCCTGAACATCTGCAAAGTTAAATCTCTTCAGAGATGTTACAAAGGATGCAGTTTCTTTCACCCATAAAGTCAGAGGAAGTCTGTGATTAGCTGGATGTTTACAAATAAAAGGAGGATCTGGAGACAGATCAAAGGTAACTCTCCAGATTTGGCATGATACCAAGTTCCTGTACTAATAGCTTCTGCATCAGTTTGACTGTTACATTATGTGATTGATCTCATCATGTATTAATAATGCTTTTTTAATTCTTAAGTGCATTTATTAGAAGTCTAGAGATTCAGACAGCTGAAAAAAAATGATAAAAAAACCACCCCACAGCTAACAAGATCTCCCAGATTCCATTTAAGAGAAGCACCCGCTGGGTTCTTCCTTGCCCTGCTTTCTGTAATGTAAAGGGTATCGAGAGGCAAAGATAAGCATGGTTCCAAAATCTGAAGGATGTAATACTTCAAGCTTAATAAACATGAACAGTAGCACTTAAAGCCTTTCCTCTAATGATCTAAATAGCTCTGATGGCCCAATCATACCATACAGGCTTTTTACTGAGCAGTCTATAGTTCATCCAGGATCTCAGTAACTTCGGCACAGCCCCAATGACTGGGAAGAAAAGCAGATCCGAAATAAAAGATTATGGTGTGTGAAATACACTGAGTTAATGTATATGTGTTTTAAGGGACATCTTTGTTTTGACTCTGAGTAACAAACCAACATAGCCTATGAGGTCTGGAAGGCCACAGACTATGCCTGCTTTCATAGTACTGCTCGGTTTGAAGCTAGTATTTCTATTTGGGGTCTAAGCCACACTGAACTTGATCAAATAAACATTCTTCAAAGGAGACTGCCTTTGAACTGTTTAACTCTGCCCAGCAAACTAAAGTTGAAGGACCTGTAATAATTACTGTAAGATTTTTTTTTTGTATTAAGCAACTTATTTTTCAGTTTCTAAGTCACTTATCATCAGGATTTCTGTCTTTTCCAGCAGAACTGACCATGTCAACAACAGCCTTTAAAATCTTAGTGAAACGCAACCCTGTCTGAAAGCAGACTAGGTGGGGCTAATTCTTATACTTCAGGCATGCCGACTGTGCCAGTGTCATGTTTGGCGGCATGTGTAAGTGTACAGAAATTATATTTAATCTACTTGATAGCAGAGCAGCCGAGAGATCCGAGCTCTCTCCTGGGCTGTGGGAGGTACTAGGACAATTTCTTCATCTGTTCTAAGGGATCCTACCCTGTATTTCCTCCTATAATACTACCGTATCTGTCCTGAAAGAGGGATATTCTAGATTTCATCTCTTAAATTGTTTCCACTTCGTGTAAGTAGTTAAATAATCAATGGCTAGAAACCCAGACCTAAGTAGTTTGGCAGCTGGGGCTCTACCAGCAGGTACCAATAGGAACCCCATAGGCAGGGAGGAAACAGGCACTGTCTTTATCATCCTGAATAAATGCTGTCATAATCACTTGTGTAAAAGGAAGGAGTGTAACTGATATCAGAAGTATCCGGTGTATCTATTGCCAAAACCAAAAGTAATTTTTTTTTTTTTTTTAGCCAGCATATCTGCATTTCCACAAACTTTCATGGTCTTGGGGCTTTTGCCATGGAGAGGAGGACATTATATTATTTCTCTCATTCATTTTCTGGGGAGTCAGAAGCAGAAGTCCCTCTGGTGACCATCCCCAACATAGTGGGATGGTTACCTAAAAAAGGAGAGGATATTTTATTATTGAGTTGTGTAGGTTCAGTTGAACATGTGAGAACTATTGAAAAAGGCAAGTTCTTAGCCCTAGTCACTGCTTTAAAACAGGAAGAAAGCACATCTTCCCATTTCAAAATAACACAAGGCAAATAGAAAAGCCAGAAGGATGCATTTTTTAAATAGCAGCTTTGTCATCAAGGGAGATGGGGGAGAAGATACGGGGAAAGACTGATTTTTTACATCTTTCATGTTGGCAACGCTGCTGCTGCAGACTGTGGCAATTGCTGACACTGGTGGCACTTTCCCTGACAGGTTGCGAAACCAAGGGCTTGCAGACAGTCCTGATTTCCAGTGGATGTCCCACAATGCACACAGCCTCCAAGAGCTGTCTTCTCATTCCCTATCAGGAGTCTTGGGATGTCTACGGAACCACAGATGTACTTATCTGAGATCATCTCTGACTTGCAACCAAAAAAAACTACACCCCAAAATCTTATTGATGCAAATCACAGCTGAGTTTGAGTAAAAACAACAGCAACACTAGGATTTCATCAGAGAGGGAAGTTCTTGAACAGCTCTGAAAGAGCTAATTTTTTTTTCTCCCATAGGAAATGCTAGATGCTGCATTGTTCTTGTGGTTGTAGCTGCAGGAAGATTTACTATAGCTTCATTATGCCGGAAGGCCCAGAAAAGGATTAAAACCTTTCTGTTTTCTTGCAAGAGAAAAGATGCTGACCATTTCTGAAATTCTAGGTTCTTGGGGTGAGGTGTTACACAAAAACAGTTAGTCAAAATCTGGCCTTGGACTATCTGCCTATTTCTCATCTCGTAATTCTGTTCTCTGGAAAATATTAATACAAAACTTTAAAAACATATTTTCAACTACTTATATATATGGACTGTACACCAATTACTGAAAATAAGTTTCTCTAAAAGCATGAGGCACATCACTGTTTTCCTTGTTGACTTAAAACAAAAACCAAACCAGAACAAAACCCCAAAACTACAAAGACATTTGAGGGCAAAAATGACCCAAAGAAAAAATCTGGTAGCATTTCTTTTATAAAGTTGTCACTGGTCATTCAAGTACATGACAAGGAACGTGGGCTGTTTGTCTCAGGGCTGAATATTTATAGTCATGATGAACTGACTCCCGAGTCATGAGCTCTGTGGCACTGTACCAAATAAAGATTTGTCTTTCTGCATGAAAAAATGAAATAGAATCACAATTAATTCCAGAATTGTCGAAGTGACTGTAGAAGTGGCAGAAGACACTTAATTTATAAAACATGTCCTTGGCATCTCCCCCCTTCAAAATCTCAACCTAGTAACACGTCTCAAGACTACACTGCACAGCAATATTCTAGGAGTTTTTTGGAAGTTGAAAGGAAACACAGAAAACTGAGAACTACAGAAAAGTCAGCTTTTACAAACATGTTCCTAATTTCTAGCCTTCAACACATTTTTATGAAGTGAAATTAGAGATGCTTTGTCCTTTAGGTCTTTAAGTCTGTGACAAGCATCAAACCAGCTGAGAATTAGGGAAATCAGAGTATTTGATTTTTAACCCTTTCAGATCAGAAATCGCTTAGAAGTCAGAAGCAGGCACATGTGGATGTAACAGATACTGCCAGCACCTCCTTAAGGAATTGTCCTGAGCTTTCAATATTAGTCCAGAAAGGAGATGACTGCCCCTCTTATCGCAAGACCCAGAGAAGTGCATGTTGTGAGTGGCAAGGGGCACAGAGCAGTAGGAGAGTGGGGGTCCAGCTGCCAAGCATGTGAGCAGCACAGCTGCATCTGGGCCCACAGCTGGAGGGCACAAAGACCAAGGAAGGTGGGAGCCAGTCCTGTGTTCGGCTGGACAAGGGGCCCAGCTCGTTCCTGGCCTTGGGCCAGGCCAACTACATGAACCCAGTAGCGTGGAATGCCACACAGTCTGTTTCAAGAAAGGTTAAGAAAGCTCCAGAGCATATTTGAGGGATGAACTGAACATAGGAAGGTTTCCAGTTCTTGTAAAGAGGGCAGATAGCATAGTTATGTCTCATTTGTACGTAAGAGGCTGGGCTGCCTTTTTTCCTTATCAGGAAATAGGAGATGAATGTAAGAGTTCAGCTTCCACGAGGATGCCTGGGGGAGACAGAGACCAAGTTAAGCTCAGGATGTGCTCTGAGTGCTGGCACAGCTGGTTTAAGCAAACGAGCCCTCTCAGCCACTTATTTTCTCCTCAAGTCACCCCTTCTATTGTGCTAGCACTAGATCTGACATAGAGCCAGAGAGGAAAGCACAGCGGGGAACTGGTCCAGCCAAAAAATAGCCCCACAGGGAATAAAAAAAGTCCCATTGTTTGATTCAGTTCATTGTGAAGCTACCTAAATATGTGCTTTTGACAATGGAGAGGGTGGCACACACTGGCTACTAGAGCTCAAATGAGGTGGGGAAGAAGTAAGGAGCTACTAGGGCTCAAGGTGGCACTGCCTTCAGGAGCAAACTTATAGCCTCACCAGCAGCTGAGATACTCTTGATACTTTAGCACACTAGTAAGTTAAAATACAATAGTATAGTTACTTTTATAACAACTTATTTTTAATATATTGGGCAGTACATTTCCTGTCTAGTGCTTTGAATAAAAAGTATGCTGAACTTTTCTCCATTAACCTGTTAAATAGGTAAGTGCCCTAACAAAAGCATAAATTTGTAGAATTCTGATATTCTCATCTATTCAAATCAAGATTTCTCCACAGACCTGATGGCTACAAATACCATATACAAAGGGAAATACTCTCTGAACTCAAAAGTTGCCAATAAGCATTTACAAATACATGTAAACATTTCCCCTGAAACTGAAAAAGTTGTTTAACACCTTTTGTGGCATTTTGAAGCTCATTCCAGGTCTTCCTGAATTCCCTCTTCTTAACTTTCAGTAAACCCTGAAAGCTAAGTGCTAGGCTGGCTATTTACAGATTATTTTCAAGGTTGCAGCCCACACCACTGCTAGAGTTAGGAGAACAACAGAACATAAAAAGGTCCTCCAAAAATAAGAACAGATCACTTTAAAACGTACGTCAGAACATCCAGCTGGTCCTTCTCTTTCTGTCTGTGCCTTGTGCAAAGTGGTATACTTACACCTCCACTCTCAAAGATCAAGTGCTTTTACACTCTAACAGACCACTTAGCATAGTAAGGAGATGCAAAGGAACTATGCTATGATGACATAGTACAAATTTGTGAGAGGAAACAGAAGTCTAAATGAAGTGTTGTTTGCTGCCCTTCACTATCTTTCAAGTAACAGTAACATTTCTAAGATGGTAACTGCAATTGGTTTGGGTTTTGGTTTTTTTTTGGGTTTGCTTTCACTCTGTACAGCAAGTAATGCTTATCATGGTAGGAGTGGTGAAACACAATCATTTCACTCTCCTGCAGATGTCCCATTTTGGGGAGAACACTGCTGTCCTCAAGAGTGAGCAGACCCAAGCTGCCTCAGCACCCACCCCTCTTCCCCTTCACAACAGCCAAATTCCTTCTGCAACTCCAGGCCTTTTTTTCAATAGTCCCATGCTGTTCCCCCACCATGCTTTTACACCTTACCATAAACATTGTCCCTGTCTATTTGCAAGCCAGGCTATCCTCTTTATGCCTCAGTACCTTTGATTTACTCTCCTATATTCCCCACGATAATTTTTCAGGCTACTTCAGTCATTCTGTTTTTCTCTGCCTACATACAAGTAGATCCACTCTTAAGCTCCCTGAAGTGCAATTCATGCTCTTTTTGAGCCCTACAATGGACATTCATACACGTGAACTCCAAGGCACTCAGTTTTGTTTCACAAGAAAAACAGTCATTCAAGTTCATTTGGAAAGGTTTAACAAACTTTCTTTTGAAAGGCTACTACAACACAGCTTATAATTGAAACCAAAGGTATTCAGGGGTGTTTATAAAGTTAGATAGTATACATAAATACCATCATTCCCAGTTCATCCATTTAAATTCTGCAGTTGCCAGGTCTACTTACACTAGAAAGTCACTTTTTTCTGAAACGTTTTAGGGTCAAGTTCAGGCTAATACACTGTAAACAAGGGCTCCTTACCCTAAGCAGGAGTCTCCATAAATCACCCTTAGCCCTTCACTGTATTGAGGAACAATCTCTTAGTTCGCAGAGGTCACCTCCTCCTTTCCAATGAAGTCTTTAATTTAGTCTTTGCTGTGCCACCCCAGCCCTTACAGCATAGGAACTGGCTGTACTTGGTGTGCTGTCTGAGTGTGCAGTAGTGCGCTAATCACCGGGGCTAACAGCTCCCCCAGCCAGGCTGAGTCATTCTCACTCTGGTCTACAGGATGTTTCATCCGTTCCTTCAACTGCCCCCTCCATGCCACCTTTCGGATTTGCTTCCCATTGCACAGCTCTTAATCCTGCCCCTCCAGACTTTGCCACTCCATCCCACTCAGGGTCTCCTCTCCCACTCAGCCTTCCCACTACCCGAGTGCCACAAGAACCTTCTGCCAACTCCCCCAGCACCTCCCAGTTCTCCCTCACTTTCCTTTGCAGCATTTCCCAATCCAGACATAGCTGGTACCACAAAGGATAACATGCATGTAAGAGAACTGTCATGTGAGGTGTATTAGCCCCCTCTGAACTCTTCCACTACAGCACTTGATTAACTAGTTCGTCTTTAAGATGATCATTACATTTAACTGTTTTGTCTTTTTAAGATCTTACAGTCACCTTAACACTGATTCCAGTACTAAAAAGAATTAAAATACCCATCCCACTTATCTGAATTCTTATACACTGAGTTTTAGTCTGGGTTGGGAGGGGAACGTGGAATAAGTTCTGAGCAGGCAGCTCTGAATTAATTGAAATGCTGGAGTACATTCATATCCATGGTCTTTTTGGCCCCAGGATTATTCAGGACTTGGTTGACTTCATCATCATACAAGAAAACACAGGACTGAGCAGTTAAGGCAAAACTAGCTAAAGGCTGAACTGCACCTGAAGCAGTCACTGCCCAGGGAGCCAGCTGCTGGCACAGGACTGAGGTCTGGCGGCAGGGTCCTTCTCCATCAGTGCAGAAACACACACATCTACCAACCAAGAGAAATTGAAATGTACGTTTAAAACTGAACAAATGCAAGGCAACTTATACCGATTTAAACAGTTACAGTAGAGACTCTTAACTGTATTAATTTCTCTAACTAGCCTAACATTACATCTCAATACCCACTGTAATCACCCGCATAATCCCCAAGAAACAACAAGGGATCAAAACTCAACTCTGACAGTGACAAGCGTATGAACGCCCTGGACTAGACTCAGAGCCCCGGCTCCTATTCTCAACTCCACCACTGGCATGTGAGGTGACAGAATACAGTATTTCAGTTGGAAGGGACCTATAACAATCATCTAGTCCAACTGCCTTAACTGGTGATCTAAATTGCTAGGAAGTAGCATTACTGACCTCTCTGATAAAGTAAAATCTGCTAGGAGAAAGTACTGCAAGGTTTTATTTTTTAATAGTTTTCTCCCCCATTACGTATCAGGATCCTTTCCTCCCCCCATTAAAAATCACACACTTAACAAACATTGAGACAGCTGGTGCCTAAGAGTCAAAGCCAGTCATTCTCTCAAAGGCCAGACTGCCTCACTGAACTGATGTCAGCTGGTACTTAGTAGGATTTTTAAATTCAATTAAGAGGCAACCTACACAGATGAGGGCTATACTAGAATCAGAAAGGAATCTTAAAAGGCGTAAAATGTCTTTATATTTATTAAGCAAACTCTGCAGTCTTGTTATATTCCTGTTGAGAACCAGAACATTCAGAAAGTATCATAAAAACAAGAAACAAAAAGACTAAAGTTCACATGAGCCACACTCCCCCTTCCCCTCCCCGCCCAAGCAATGGGACTATCTTCACACCCATCCATCCCACTTTTAACTTCCCAACACAAGCAGCAAGGCACCATTTACAGCTAGGCTGAAAAACAGAGTCTTCAATGCAGACTGCCATTCTGCATTCCTAGCAATCCACCGCAGCCACTCTTCCCTTGTATAGCAGGATAAGCAGGTTATATATACCCATACAGGTACAGATAGTAAAAGAAATGCCAACATCACTTGTACAGTTCTGCTAGGACTTCAAGTCTGGAAAACGACCACTCTGCTGGGAACTCCTCAGGTATCCCAACAGGCATTAACTCCCTTTCCCTTTGCAAACACCAATTCAAGCCTCCAAGGTTTAACTGAGCCTATGTGCTCTCATTCCTGGGATGCAACATTCCAACAAAGCCAAGAAGCAGAGGACCAGGACAGCCAGCTCTGCCCTTACAGTCAGAGAGCAAAGGATTATTTCTTGGCATCTTTTTTTCATTTTGAAAATGAATTTGGGGATTATGAACAATTATGCTCTTGCACATTAATGGCTGTGATCTAAAATTTGCACATGAAGAAACAACACATGGAAATATTAAAGCACTCATCTTACGGAAATGGATCCGAGAACTGTTTAATAGCAGTCAGTGAAGGGGTAACATTGTGCTTTTAATCTACAGTTTAAAAATAATAATTTGTATATCTACTTAGTAAAACAATAAAATTAAGAACAGAAACTTGTATTAGGAAACAGTGAAAATGTAATAATTAAACACATGATGCTTTTCAAAGCTATATACTTAATGAGCCTAAATAGACGCCTATGGTTAGGAGGGTCTTAAAAAAAATAATAAAAAAAGAGACCTATTTTCTTTTTCTTTTTTTTTCTGTACTATACTGTATGCCTTGCTTTGGTGTTCTCTCTGCTGCCAACTTAATGCTTTAACAGTATTTACGCTTATGTTCTTTTCAAATGCTTGGCATTATAGTGAGATCTCATATCTTTCCTCAAATTAAATTTTGCTCCACATACTCCACATGTATACAGATGAACATCCATGTGCTGCTCCAGTTGCTCATTATTTGGGAATATCTGAAAGCAGACCTGGCATATAGTCTCTCCAGCTGATAAGTGAGATATCATATGCCGTACATGGTCATGTTTTCGGAAGTTTCCTTGATCACAAATGGAACAGACATACCTGGCCATGCCTTTGTGCATATCATTGTGGAGCCGCAACTGGCGCTCTCTTAAGAACTGCTTCCCACATGTCTGACAAACAAACTGTTTTTCCTTGGTATGAACGGTATAGTGTTCCCGCAAGTGGCAACGCTGATAAAATCCTTTCCCACAAAGATTGCAGAAATGCTTACGTCTGTGATCCCTCTCATTCTCTTCCATCATGGAGTTCTTGAACAGATCTTGCTCCAGGCAGTTTGACATATGTTCAACCGCAAGGTTTTCAGTTTCAAAACGCTGACTGCAATTAGGGCATCGGAAAGGACAGGCTGAATGCTTGTATAACTGTTTTTTTTGAAGGCTGTTCATTGGGAAGTGACTGTCCCTGAAGTCCTCCAGCATCTCTGCAAACATCATGTCCCTTATTTCTGACTGCTCTTCAGGGTTTTCTTCTAAGTCCATTTTCTCCTCAGAATTTCTGATACCATTCATGGTCAGATCCTGGGGTTCTCCACAGGTCTGTGCATGATCCTGTAACTGCTTGCCTTTGACCAGTATTTGACCACACTTGCCACAAGCACATATATTTTCTATGTGTTTGGATAAATAATGAGAGGACAGATCTTCTTCGGTGATTGTTAACCCACAAAGTTCACAGGGAGCGTTCTCCACGTCTTCCTGAACTGAAGGAGCCTTCCTGTTAAGGTGCCGCGGACTTTTCAAGCACTTTCTTTCATCCTCATCCATGGATAAACGGGGTTTTAAAGTCCTCCGAGCACTTCTCTTCTCTCTGATCTCTTCCTCAACATAGTACCTGTAAAGCGGCTCTTCCTGTTCATCATCTAGGTCGTCATTGTCAGAGGACTCATTGCAGTCTTTATCTGTCACCTTAATAATATTAAAATCCTTCAGTTCATCAGCAGGATTGTCCTCTGGTTCCATCTTGATAACAATCCTTTTCCTCTCAGAGGCCCTACTTCCTTCTTCACCTGATGTCTCGGAGGCAACCGTGCTGCTTTTTCTGCTTGTGACATTTGACACAGGAGACGAAGAATCATCTGCTGCTTGGCTCGAGTCTCCCTTGTATTTTTCTGTTTGCGTGGAGATTACTTTAGAAGTAGAGTCCT
This sequence comes from Psittacus erithacus, assembly GCA_009867235.2. Classification (NCBI taxonomy): domain Eukaryota; kingdom Metazoa; phylum Chordata; class Aves; order Psittaciformes; family Psittacidae; genus Psittacus; species Psittacus erithacus. The sequence continues at coordinate 31,516 of WYDI02023876.1, read as the reverse complement.
TTTCATTAAAGTCAATTTTTTCAGTACTGTAGTATCTGGCACTTTGGTAGGAATGCCTGTTAGTGCACGTTAACACGTGCTCATCCAGTAGCTTTTCACAGCTAAAACTAAACCCACAGCTGTCACAGGTGAAGCTTCTTCCAAAGCGGCGCGAGTGGGACACGCGCTCTTTTGTGTGAGAGAATTTGGACGTGGTGCTTTTTTTGCAGACATCAAACAGTTGTTCGGGGAAGCTGCTTAGTTGCAAAGCTTCCTCATCAGGCTCTTTGTTATGGGATGTATTTACTGTTGAACTTGGCGGCTCCATGCCCCACCTGTTTGCTTCGCTGCCACTTCTGCCAAGCGTGTCTTCATACATTCTCACGCCAAATATCATTTTGCTATTCTGGGTGCTAGAAGCAGAAGATGAACATTTTAAACCAGATGAGTCTGTATCCTGTATATCTTCTAGACATTCAGGTACATTATACAGCTGTAAATAGTTCATGGCCACTTTAAATTGCTCAAAATTGGTGGGGGCTGTCATAATTTTTCCTAAATACATGAACTGTAAAATAAGATCAAAGCATTCAGCGCTAATCTTCATGTTGCTTAGATTCAGCTGGGCTGTAGTGTGTTGATGGTTCATAAAAAACATCCTAAAATAGGAGCTGCATGCAGCAAGGACTGCTTTGTGTGCTTGAAAATAAATATCATCGATAGCAATACAGCAGTCGCACAGGAAGCCCCACTCTCTTTGGTTGTTTAGCTGCTGAAGGACATAGTTGCTGTGGCTGGTTCTTGCCATCTTGTACTTCAGTTATAGCCCTGCATAAAGAAGAAGGCATCTGTTAGATCACGAGCACAAAAAACAAAACCTACTTAAATAGAGGGGGGAACTGCCATCTTTTTCCTCTCTAGGTCCTCCTGTTCTCACACTGTTTGTGGTTCAGCTTCCTGTCTGGAGATCTTCGCTGGTAACTACTTACAAATATTGATGCCAGTGAAAACATCCATAACTCCATGCTTTCACCACTAGACTTACAAGACCAGTAAACTAATAAACATCACCACTGCACATGTCAATCAGAGCAACACTGCTAAAATATAAATTAGCAAATATATCTCAAAGTCCTGCAGCCAAGATTTTCAGATATGAATTCTGAACACAGAACTTCAAAAACTTCACAGGGCAGAGTTCTGTAAGATGGCCCCAAGACAACACTTATACAAGGTAAGCTGACTCTTCAGTGTAAGCTTACCTTGTGAGGTAAACAACCACTCTTCAGTCTCATCTTGCATTTTTCACCCATCAGTCCAATGGGCACATGGTACAACACAGAACACATAGTTTGAGCCTGGCCATGAAACCAGGCCAGGCTCAAACCAGTCTTTCCCTCCCCATTAAAGGAAACTGAGAAGATAGATCAGCAGAGCATCCACACAAGCTACATCCACATGCTTTTGCTCTTCAGGGCAATTCAGGGACAGTTTCAACCTTATCTGCAAAGCATCTTGCAAACCAGGAACTGCAAAGTCAAAGGCATTCTCAGAAGCGCAAGGCAGTCCAGCTGTGGTGGCACGTCCCATGTTTAAGCCCGCTGCAGATGGTGACCAGGCTAGCTGCGTGACAACCACACAGACTGCACAGAGGCAGGAAGTGGTGCATGCTGTGCCTCCAACTGCTTTCAAAACCACTCGTTCAGAGTACTGTAATATAACCAAAACACGTAGATGGGAGACCAGACAAAGGAAAACTTCACAACGGAGAACTGCAAAAGCTAGCAAGCCAGAGGTGAGGCCACGATGAAATGAAGCCTTGACAAAGACCAGAAGGAAAGGTCTGTGAGTGCTGTGGGTTCCTGTAGGTAAAAGGGCTAATTTGTCCTCAACAGAAAAGAGGAAGAAAAGATACTGATTTATGTTAACAAAAACATCCAGAAGAAATGTACTGTACAGAGGAGGTGTGCATTTGATTTACAGATGAAAACTTCAAGTGCAGCCACATCCAACAGCTAGTCACTACTTACTTTGGAAAACCTTTTACCTGGCTTGTTCAGTAGCAAACCTAATGTTAAGTCACCATTCTTCATTCCATGAAGGTCTGCCATGGAAGAAACATGCTCAAGCTCTCAAGACAAGAACATTCTCACCCCACTTGGTAATATTCCCTGCTGACAACTCATACATATAGCAGTACCTATGGATCACCACCAGCACAAGACCTTGTCTGACAACAGGAACCTTATGATTTGGGTTAAACTACAGTGAGACAATGAGCATCTGCATCGCAGCTGTGTTCCTCTGCTCTCAATCCAATCCCCTAAACACCCAAAACTCAGGGCAAGCACCCTGCCAATAATAATTCTCTCACCAGTTTGGCCCGATGGTGTTCACTGCAGAAATACAACTCACGGCACGGAATGAATATAATGGCTTTCTTAATGACTTGCACAAGGGTGGCTTTCAAAGTAGGATAACCTCTGAAACAACTTCACGCTTTTTTTACAGAAAATGATTACAGTCTAAGGCACTGGGTATATTTGGGTGTTTCTGTGGAAACCGGCAAAGCTCTCAACACCAAGAAATGATAAAAGTGCGCCTCATATTCTTCCAAGTGCTAACTTTTTTTAGATTTGAGGTAATTCATTAGATGCTTACATGCAATTCAGTATGCTGTATCAAGTATTAAGAACAGCAGCTGCATAATGACAAAGAACTGACTTCAACTTCCACATTATATGAGTGAAAACCAAAAGAAAGTGAGAAGATGCAGTCTAAGGCACCACAGGCCTCCTGACACAAACTGCCATCAAGACAAGCAAAGGCTCAGGACAGCTCATTTTAATCTCCTCATCCTCATAAAATAGCAAATTTTATACAATTATTTTTGCCCTACACTCAAAGTACTCCATCATGTCCTCCAATAGCAAAACAGCTGTACAAGCAGCAAGGCTGGACCAAAAAGAAGGTCACAAACAATGTGCACGCACCTGCAGATAGGGGCATCTCCAAATGGTGGGAACTATCTGGCAGCTACTGGAGTGACAGCATGCAAACTCATCAGAATTTTCCACGTTTTCTCCTTCTTTGAAAAAGGTGAAATGTATTTTCCTTTTGGCAGGGGAACTCTTGCAGGGCCTTCAGCACAAGTCCCAGTATGCAACAACAACCCACTGGCAATGCCCACCTCCTGCCACCGCTCTGGAAAAAGCCAGCTGGAGCATGAGGTCACTTGGCCAGGATAGCAAGGTGCCTAGATACCCAGCCTCTCCTGCGGTAGTACTACACATAAGTATTAAAACAGAGAGTGTTTGAAGTTATTTATGTTAATGAAAGCATTGGCATCCTCCCTCTAGATGCTGTATTAACCTGCTGGATGTAAGTATGTATTTACAGCTGCCAACACTTCCCACTATGAAAGCCTGTGTTGGGCTATTTAAAACTTTGATATATTTCAACTAGCAAAGACAAAACTTCCCCTCGGAATTGTCTGCTTTGGGCTGATTCGTTCATGGCTTTTTTTTTCCTTCACACAAAATTTCAGTCAAAATGGGTGCAAAAATGAGGCTAGGAAAAAGCTTTCATCTATTTTCATTATTTCTTTTTCTTTTAAAAAAGTTTCTTTTCCAAAATCTTTGAAGAGAGACTTCATAGGGAGGAAAGTGCTATGACTTGGCTATGTTTTCATGATATAAAAATCCGCCTGAATCTGGCCAAGCTATAAGCTTGACAGGGAGAAGATAAAAATTATCAGTTTGTTCGCACTTAAGACTTTTGCTAGTTACCAAAATTTCAGCCTACAGCCTCGCTGAGAACATTTAACCCTCTTGCAGCTCCTCCTTACATAGGGGCCTGCCTGAGCCATCCCACCCATGAGGAAACCCTCCTTTTATGCAGAGCTCTGACATGGGTTTAAACTCCAAAAGGGTAGGTACAGACTAGATACAAGGAATAAAGTTTTTTATTATGAGGGTGGTGAAACACTGACACAAGTTCTCCAGAGAAGTGGCAGATGCCTCATCCCTTCAAGGCCAGGCTGGATGGAACTCTGAGCAACCTGATCTAGTTGAAGATGTCCCTGCTCACTGCAGGCGGGTTGGATTAAATGGCCTTTAAAGGCTCATGCAAACCCAAACCACTTCACGATTCTATGTATCACCTCCACAGAGTCACAGCAGGGCTTGCTGGAGATTGCTCTGTACCATAACCCACTGATGGGTTTTAGCATCCCTCCTAGTAGCTGGATGGAGAACCATAGAATGGTCTGGGTTGGAAAGGACCTTAAGATAATCTGGTTCCTACACTCTGCCACGGGTAGGGACACCTTCCACTAGAGCAGGTTGCTCAAAGTTCCTTCCAACCTGGCCTTGAACACTGCCAGGGATGGAGCACTCACAACTTCCCTGGGCAGCCTGTCCCAGTGCCTCATCACCCTTAAAGAACGTCTTCCTTATATCTAACCTGAACTTCCTCTGTTTTATTTTAAACCCACCACCCTTTGTCATATCACTACAGTCCCTGACAAAAAGTCCCTCTCTGGCATCCCTGCAGCCCCCCTTCAGATACTGGAATGCTATGAGGTCTCCACGCAGCCTTCTCCAGGCTGAACAGCCTCAACTTTCTCATCCTATCTTCATACGGGAGGTACTCCAGTCCCTTGATCATCCTCGTGGCCCTCCTCTGGACTTGTTCCAACAGCTCCATGTCCTTCTTATATTGGGGCCCAAGAGCTGAATGCAGTACTCCAGGTGGGGCCTCAGCACAGTGGAGGGTCAAAATCACCTCCCTCGCCCTGCTGGCCACACTCCTTTTAATGCAGCCAAGGACATAAAAAGTTGTCTCCACAGTGAGACATGGCCTGCTCCTGCCGCTACTCTGTCCCATTCCTCCCAGCCAGGTTTCGCCCCACCTACGCTGCTCCACAGTGGGAGCTCACCCCACAGGCAAGAAGACACATGGTTCTGGGTGACAAAAGCCAGACCCAGAAGAGGACTTGGTGAAAATGCAGAGAGACTGGGAAATGTAAGAATGTGAGGGAAAGCCTATGTTAATGGAGAAAGCAGGGAGAGGCCAGCTGGGAGAGGAGTACTGAGCTGAGAAGGGACTGCTCATTCGGCACTGCACTCAGAGATGTGAAGCAAATGAGAGTGGAGGACAAAAAGGAGAATCTCACAACAATGAGCACTGCCTTGGGGAAAAGCATCCCATAACCATCATCGCCAGAACAGGTCATTTCAAGTTTTTTTTTCAGTTGTTTGGCTTGCATTTTTTGGATGTGCAATTTGCTCACACAGTGAAACATTATCAACATCAACTGAGGCCAATGGGAGCTATCCTCTGTACGTATTAATCACCAAGTATCTTGGAAAATTAAAGCTTTACACAGGCAAGATTATCAATCCAAAATTTGCAAGTATTTTTGACCTTCTATTTCAAAAACAGGAGAGATGGCAGCCACTTGCCCAATGGACTAGCACACTGCCTTTGTGAAGCACCCAAATACTGTAGTCACAAACGACCCACATCCACAAGGAACACAAGTAACTCCATCTTCAGCAGTGATCAATATGTGCATTGGATACAGCAAGCAACAGTGAACACTGCGGAGGTGTTCTGAAAAAATCAGCCAGAAAAGCATCCGATATGAAAAGTGAAGATATTTGAGTCAGGTATTATTACTCTGATTTTCAAATTTAAAGTCTCTATAGGCATTTTATTTTCCTAATAAATGTTTATTTTTCACACTGACACACTTTGATGCAAGCTGTCTGTCTGCTACCAGGTATTTTCTTTTGAGTCAGTTCTCAGATACTACTACTATTCAGATGTTACCATGAACAAGGTTATATGCACTATTACACTAACCAAACATGCTGTTTAGAAGTCTGCTAACAAGAAAGAACAGGTATTTATTACAGCTCCATGGGTTGTTTTTTTTTCATTTCATCACACTCAAATTTTTCTGAGATGTTTTAAAACTAAAGAAGCAAAAAAGTCCTAAAGCAAAGAACTGGTAAAGTCCTTTTGCTAACTTTGCTGTCTTTAAAAAAGACATACCACAAGGTTCAGAACTGAGGAGTCTTTCGGCTCCTAAAATTAGTAAGTGGTTTTCAAAACCCAGCATTTCCACTGCTGAGCAGGCAAAACAGAGCACTTACACACTCAGTTACTGGCTGCTTTTCTTTGGAAACCAAGAGCAGGCTGGACAAAAGTATAATAAATGAGTGGAGAATTTGGTGCTAATAGAAAATGAGACTGGAAAACCTCAAGAAAACAATGCCCAGTTATCCAAAGAAACAAGCACACAGGCACCAAAAGGCGAATTCCCCACTCCAGTCTGATATCGTATATCCCACGTGGCACGGGTTCCAAAGAACTCTCCTCCCTAAAGAGTTAATTTACCAAAGAGACTGGATTCCCAAACAACAGCACCCAGATGCTCAAGAGAAAATTGAACACAACATGTCTAAATTCTCCATGTGATGCTTGAGAAGCTTAGGTGTTCAGCTAGTACACTGACCACGGAGCTGTTGGCAGGCTCCAAGTTTAACTGGACATACTTAACAGGAAGCCACCGAGTACTGTGTAGTCTAAGAAGGCACCTCAGTTTCCACTAATGTTGCAGAAACAGCAAAGACCTTGGGGCCAGGTGACCACCTCAACAGCGGGAATGGGCAAGATGCAGTTTGCATTGCAAGCATAGCCTTGATCATGAATTAAAACAATTATGGGAATTCCATGTACTGCCAGGGAAAATCTAATTAAGCTCCATTATTCGGGCTACAAAGGACAGAAGGTATAATTTATCCTCCTCCCACTGCCCTTCCAATCGGCTGCCTTCAAGTGTGCTAGTTGTGAAGCCATTTCCAATGAAGTAGATACTCATCTTCAGACACATCCTGATGGCTGAATTAACTCATTTTAAACAGACTTGTGGCCAACGTATAGAAACAAGTTTCAGCTGACACCCAGGCTACTGAATTGGGGAAAGGTAACATGCTACAAAGCCCTGAACCATGAGCTGTCGGAGCCACTCGATCCCAAACTCAACAGGCAGTTCTCTGCTTACTCAGCATCCATGTCCACAAATGAGAAACAGCCGTCAAAATTTAGCAAGTTATTAATTAAAAAATATAGCCATCAAAGTTTAGCAAGTTTCTCACTTGCTAATTGAGAATTAAGATGTATTGCACGCTCTTAGATAAGAGCACTCCTCTAAAGAAAAGGAATAAGGTGTCAGAAAACCACTGGCAAATAAATCAAGAAAATAGAGTTTGCACTAAAGCCCCATCTCAAAAAACTTTAGATCAGATCTATGGAGCACAAGTACTAGAGAGAGCTTGCACAGCCTTTTAAACTAACTTGCTAGCCACAGATTATTACTCTAGAAAGTCACAGTTACCTTTTATCTGACACCTTTACAGTTGTAAAAAGTTGTCAGGCAACAAGCTAATGATATGTTCAAAATAAACAATTAGTGGGGAAAAAATTATGACACCCCATTTATGCCTCATAGCAGAAAGAAAGCCTTTTCATCCACACTCTTTCAAGAGCTTTCAAGAGGCATCTTGGTGCTTTAGCCATCTCTTGTGACCCTCAAATGAAGATACATGTACCTTCCAGGAAAGCATTCCAGGTTACATACAAGTTGCACTTTGGTGTAACAACTTGCTGGATGCATATGAATGAAGCACAGTAACTTGTGATACACAGGTCCCGCTACAGATTTCGTTGGCTCTTTCTGGTCTTAAATGCTTCACATTTCACCTGCAGCATGTAAAAAAGATAAAGCCACTAAAGTGTCCATCCAATGAAACAAGTTTAATATGGGGGGGAAAAAGCAACAGCCAGCTAATTCTAGAGAGTTTTGCAGTGGCACAACATGAAGAAAAAATTACAAGACAAATCTGAGGATATAGATGGTCTTCACGCAGATTATGTCAGCTATTGTGCCCACACACTGGGTCTGCAGCAGAACTCTCTGGGTGGTGCTGTTTACTGTGCCCAAGCAGGGGGCAGGCAGGATAACCCAACCACTGGAAACCACTGGTCAAACTGAAAAATGCACACATGGCTTCTCACGCTACATGCATGCAAGGTCTGGAAGGACTCTAGTGAGAGGTCCAGCTGTAACAACTAAGGGAAAGGACACTGGAATTTTTACCAGGAAACTTTCATTATCTCAATTCTGAACAACTATTTTGTTTCCATACAGATGGTAAGTAACTTCTAAGGCTTTGTGCATCCTGGACTTTCAGGACTCTCCACTGTCAGCAACAGTGGAAATCTGTGCAAGAAGCAATTAACACATTCAAGTAAGAAAGCATCTAAAAACCCAAATCACTGTTTGGTATGAGCACTCAATGTAACTGCTGCAAATTCCTGTGTCAGTGACAACACCGGCTGAGCATGATGAAGACAAGACTTGTGCAAGCAGAGCTGAAGCATCTGCAGTTTTATTCCACACAAAATGTTCTGGCTACGAGGAAGAAGGGGCTTCCATTACTTCTCCCAGCTTCTGACGCCACACCAACCCATGTCTTCATTACCAACATCCTCCTGCAGCAGTCTGTGAACACACACACACACATACACACACACCCCCCCCAGTGCCTGCTGGTTCACTGCTACCTCGAACAGCAGCACAGTGCAACTAATACGACTTGTTCCTCCCCAGGTTTTCTGGCCAGCCACCGAAAAATCTCTCCACGATCTTGTCAACTTGCTGTGCTGCTGCTAAGAAAATCTCTGCCAGTGCTGCAACCGTTCGTGTTTGGCCAGTTTTCCTCACGGACAGATGGTCTTAACACCTCTCCCCCGCTCACCAGGAAAGCTTAAGTTGTAATTTGGTAAAAATGAGAAGCCCGCATACCCCTGCTCATGGCTGCTGTGTGGGTTTTTCCAAGAGCTGTAATGAGGAATGTTAAACAAACACCTTTAATTAAAGGAATGTTTGTTTAATGTAATTAAATGCCTAAGGAACACCACACTGTTGCAGCCCCGGATAGATCTGCAGTATGTGCTTGCAATACTCTAGTGCAAAGGAAATAATGCAAGCAAATGACATGAGACAGCAGTAAATACCAAATATTACACAGCATCCAACCCATGCCATCAATTTACCAATGCCTACGTGTCAAGAGGAACCGGCACTCATCTATCAGCTGACAAATAGGCCAAACTTGAGAGTCTTAGTTACAAAAAATCCTGAAAAGTGGAAAAGAATAAAACCCCAGCAGCAAACCCACAGCGTTTTCAGTCCCCTCTACTACTTTTACTACCTTCCTATCCTTTGAGGAACGAGACTTGGCGACACTGCTCCCAGAGCAATACAGGGCTTGTTTTTATGTGACAAAACTATTCCCTTTCCCTTCCAGCTGCCTGCAAGGCGATCCTGGGCACCGCCAGCCTCGAGTGAAACCCAAGTCTGCTGCCTGGCAGGGTGGAGCATTGCCTCCAGGCTGCAGCTCCACTCAGATCTTCGTTCAACCACTGCAACTCGCTCGAAGTTTTGTTTTGTTTTCAGAACAGAGGGAGCAGGGCCCGGACCCGCTGGCCTGCTGCCGAGGGGACAGGGCTCGGCGGCGATAACGGCACTGGGGATGTCTAACGTGACTCCCAGCCCCGCGGAGAGCCAGGCAGCGCAGTGCCCTTCCTGGCCCCGCGCCTCCGCACCTCCCTAGGCCGCTTCTCGTTTCCCAGCGCGGCTCCCCGCCGAGAGCCCCGGCATCCTCCCGCCCGCTTCCGACGGGCGCCGCGCCCGCGCCCCCTTCCTACCCCCGCCACCCCGCAGGTGGAGCGCGCCCGCCCGGCTCAGCACAGCGCGGGACAACCGCGCCGGACCCGCCACCGCGGCGCCGCCACCGCTCGGCCCCCGCGCAGCCCGGGCGGCGCCGTGCTGTACCGCGCCGTACCATACCGTACCGTGCCGTGCCGTGCCGCGCCGTGCCGTGCCGCGCCGTGCCGTAGCAGGCCACCTGGCGCAAGGTCACAGCGGCGGCCGCTCGCCAGGGACCGGCCGTGGCTGGAAAGCCCCTACCTGGCAGCGCCGCTCCCCCCCCGCCACTATGGCGGGCCATGCCGGGCCATGCCGCGGCCGGCGCCGCTCGGCACTTCCCACCTCCCGCCGCCGGCGGAGCTGCGGCCGCCGTGCCGCCTCCTGCCTCCCCCCCCACCAGCTCCCGTCGGCGACCCCCGGACACGGCGCGGAGGGGCGCGCAGCCCCGCTTACCCACGGCGAGGGGAGGCGGCGGCCGCCGAAGGGGAACTGCCCGCGCCGCTCCCGCCGCTGCTGCTTTTGCTGCTGCCGCCGCGGCTGCAACAAAGGACTTCCGCCCCGCCGCGCCTGCTGCTGCCGCAGCGCCGGCTCCGCCGCGACCGCACGGAGCCGGACCCCTCCCCTCCGCGGCCGGCGGCTCCCGGCCCCGCCGCTGCCAGCGCTGCTGCGCCGCCGCCAATGCCGGGGCCCGGCGGGCGGCTCCCTGCCGCGCTCCCCTCTCCTCCCATGCCGCCGGGGAGGCAGCGGGGCCGGCGCGACCCGGGCTAGCGCTGGCGGCGCCCCCTCCCCATGTGCCACAAGCCCGGCCCTCCGCCGCCTCTCCCCCCTCCCTCAGCCGGTGAAGGTTTTCTGGGAGACCTGGAGCGGGGCATCGTCTGCTGATGGGCGCCCGGCCGGGACCCTCACTGCCGGGCGGTCCCGTTCAGCTCCCGGGTGGGAACCCGCCCGCTCCCCGCGCACCGGGGCTCGCCCCACGGGACGGGGTGTCCTCTCCCCTTCCTCAAGCCAGCCCCGACTGGCGGTAACGGGGAAGGCTCGGATACCCACGTGGACATCCAACATTTCAGTTGCGTACCCGCAGCCTTAAGGCCTCCTGTGCGCTACAGCTTCGTTGCCAGTTGCAAGAAAAACTGCAAGTTGCATGAGAAAGTGTTTCCTTTTTGCTGTAATTTTCACTTGCCAGTATCACTACCTTCCCTCGTGGAGTTCTAAAGTGATGCAGGGAGCACAGGGGTTGGCATGATCCCTGCCACACATCCCGGGGACAGCACTTCTGAGGTTTTTTCCATCTTTCTAGGTGCTTTCCCAGGCCCTCTTCCCATTAGTCTCCAGACCTCTCCTGTCTAACAGCATCCAGCTCCTCTCAAACTGGCTCGTGTGAGCACATGGGATTTCCCGAAGCTGTGGACAGCCCCTCTGCTACCTGCCACAGGGCTTCAGAGATCACAAGCCAGGTCAGGCTTTCCTCCCGGTCTTGCCACTTGACTTTTCCGCCCCCAAAGTGACATTTGTCATTCAGCACAAGCATCGGAAGTATTTCATCTGCACAGCTCCTTCATTCAGATCCGGTTTCTAGAGGTATCCTCATTTTCGTGTTTGCTGCAGCTATCCAAGATCCCTCTTAGCTCCAGACAAGTGGAAGGGGAAAATTTAATTGTAACAAAGTTAAAAATATTTGATTAAAATTTTTAAAATTACAAAAGTAACCAAAAAGCAACAAAATAATACCTCACAATGTTAAAATGAACCAGCATCAATCCCTGCTTCAGTGATTGCCAAGGTTTTCCTGAAGCATCCCTCCATTGTGCAAGAAAAAACAGGATAAACCCAACTAACACAATCCCAGTTTCCATATGGGACATCACCCCATCTTGGGTCTGCCTGGGGATTTTCTAACCACTGCAAAATAAAAGTGGAGCTTTCAAAATGTGTCTCAAAAAAACCCTTATTTTTCCCCCTCACCCCACTCCTGCTGTGGCTCCAGGGTGTGATGCCTATAGCTGTGCTGAGGGAAAAAACCTCCACAGCTCTAGGGCACCAGCCCCCATGAAAGGTGGAAGGACCCCCGTGGCCCAACTCCTTCATAGGTTTTCCTGGTTTATAGGAAGTTAAATAAATGGCCTCCATAAGCCACGGCTGTGGTTTTCAAATCACACGAAGTTGTTTTTCTCATGGTTCAAGGGTCTTTTTCTTTTCAGCTCCTCACACGTCTTTGGGGAGCAGAAGCCAAGAGTGCCCATGTGGGGCTGGAGCAGCCTCTCACTCCATCCCAGCTCTCCAACGTGCATCACACCAGGAGCCTCTGTCACCACCACTAAGAGTAGGCACAAAGCAGCCCCCTTTTCACAGTCTCCATTCCCTCAGTGCTCCCCAACACACTTCTTTTCCCTATTATTTTCTGGCCACAGATGAGGAGCAAGCAGAAGCACTCAAAGCCAGTAGTGATTACATCCCGCTCTCTTTTTTGATCTACTGGCATAGGCATAGGATATCAACACCTGTGTTTTACAGTGAAAAGCCGAAATCCATTTCTCATCATAGCTTCAATCATTTTGGCTCCAGTTCCTCTGAAGCTCTTCAAAGTCCTCTTTGGACCACAGTCAACCTAAATAAACATGTGAATTGTTAATCATTTAAATAAATAACATGCCATCTGCAAAGAGCGACTCACTCTGTACACAGGTTAATATGTTAAATAACCCAGGACAGAACACAAAACCTTAAGCCACCTCCTGCCAGCCTTTTCAGGGAAGGAAAGCAGCAACCAATACCTGTAGGAGCAGCAGGATCACAGCTCCACCACCCCTCAATCTGCTGCTGTGCAAACACAGAAGGGAATGACAGTCCCTGAGCCTTGTGAGTTTTTTATTTAAAATAGACAAACCACAGAGCAATGGAAAAGGGAAAGCTCTACTGGGCAGGGGGATAAGCAGCAAATACTGCATGGAGGTAAATACCTCAGAGCCTGTGCCCCATCTTCTCTTGGCCCATCTCCATCCTCCACCCGTGCTCAGCCTGCCTCGAGATGCCACTGGAAACAGCCCCAGAAGCATCTGGATTCAGAGGAGCAGGAGCATTATCTGCCCTAAGGACTCAGACACAGGCCAATTAAAAAAAATGGCAATTATGGGAACGCAATAGGAGAATGAACTGCAAAGTATCACATGCTGACAGAAAATCAAGAGGGATGATCCAAGGCAAGGAACGTCTTGTGCAGAAACCCAAGCCAGGTGAGATGCCACCAAGGAGGGCATGGTAAATCTCTGGAACTGCACCAAGAACAACAAAAGCACATCCAGAACAGCTTCCATTGCCTTTTCCATCTAAAAGACAACCCCATGACAAGGGCTGCAGGGACTGGAATTTTAAACGGGTTGAGAGAGCAACTGGATGAAACTCATGGGAAAGATGCCTCAAAGACTGGATTGAGGACCAGACCAAAGGTGCTCACAGAGGCAGGAGGTCTGAGAGTGGGTGGCACTGCCTGTCTGCACCCTCTCCTCTGCCAGGCCCTGGGGCACCCAGGTGCACCCAACCCAGCGTGGCTGCTCTCACCCAGCATAACCTTGGGTTAAAAATTAGGGAGAGACGGGTGGGGGGAGGGGGGGATCGAGAGAGAAACGGCGCGTCTACAGGATTCACCGGTGGTTAAAGCTCTATAGGCCACAGACGGTGGTGAAAAACACAGACCGTATCTTCGGTCCATTTTCCTGTGCAGGCAGATCGGGGCGGCGCCTGTTACACACGGGTTTTTCTGTTTAAAAAATGGCAAAAAAACCCAACCCTCAACCAAAGCCCCAGAACAACCAAACCGCACTTATAGCAACGGCTGAGCAGCTCGGCAGCCGATACCTCTCAAGGGCAGACTGAAGACCCGAAGTCCTCCGGCCCACGGCGAGGTCTCTGGAGGTGGAAAACAACCGCCCCCAAAATCCCTCCCTCCCTGCCTTGGGGGCTGCGGGCGCGGTCACCGCCGCCGGCAGCCGCGCAGCGCCGCGCCCACGCCCGCGCAGCAGCCGCGCACGGGCCCGCGCTTTTTCCTGCAGCAGCAGCGCGGCGGAGGCAGGCCCGGCCCAGCGCCGGCGGCGGAGGCAGGAAGCGGAGGGGGCAGCGCCCACCCCATCCGCCGGGCGGGTAGCGGCGCCGCGCCGGGCTCAGCGCTGCGCTTCCGCGCGGGTAAGCGGCTGCGCGGGCGCGGGGAGTCGGAGGGGGCCGGGCCCCCGGACAAGGCAGGGAGCTGGTTCCGCCCCCCCGCCGCCTCCCGCCACACAATGGTTTTAAGCGGAACAATAGCAAATATCAGCGTTCCTTGTCAAAGGGCCGCGGGCGGGGCCGGCTCAGCCCTGCACAATGGGGCTTTGTCGGGTTCCGCCGCCAGCCCCGCGGCTCCAATGTCCCCTGTGCGGCCCCGCGGCCGGCGCGCAGTGATGGCGAGCGCCGTGAGCCGTGCGGCGCCGTGCACGATCCAGGGGCAGAGCGAAAACGCGAGCGAGGTTTGAAGTTAGTGTCCACACACCACGGAGCGTAGTTAATGTGTAGGAGAAACAACTCTGCCTGTAGCTGGCACGTGGGAAAATGCCGGGTAGGGTTTGGGCATATTTAACGCGGGCCTGCGCACCGGGGGTGGTATCGTAAGAGGAATTATTAGATCGGGGTGCAGGGACCGGCTGGAGCGGGGAAGGGGCTCTGCGAGGGCGCCCAGCTCGTTTCAGTGGTGAGAAACCCACACTGGAGCCTTCGTGAGCTGTGCGACTGCTTCATGAGATGAACAAACGCCTTCTGCTCTTGCTCTCAGGCTGTGCTCTCAGGCTCGACATGGATGCGACCGGCCACAGCGTCCTCCTCCTCCAGCAGCTGAACATGCAGCGGGAGTTTGGCTTTCTGTGTGACTGCACAGTTGCAATTGGAGATGTTTACTTCAAAGCCCACAGAGCGGTGCTCGCTGCTTTTTCAAACTATTTTAAGATGATCTTTATCCATCAGACGAGGTAAGGACACGCAGCTCTCCTGCCTTTTGAGTACTCTGCCCAGCTTCACACATTTTCCACTTTCTAAAGGTATTAAAGTCCAAAGTGGGGATTTTGGGTGTCCTAAGATTATTTTCCTAACCCAGCACACACCTTGGCTCTAAATGCTCCCAGTCCAGAATGTGCTGTCATTTAAAACCACCCTCTTGGTCTGCATACGCCAATATCAGCTCCTGCATTTTGGATATGAGACATTTGTGTGATGGAAGAGAATGAACATGTAAGTACCACGGTCCTCCTGCAGTGAGTACCTCACAGATTCGTAATCTAGGGGTTTTCAGGTACCTCCCACCCATACACAGTACATCCATTACCTTGCACTAGATTGCAGGCAAGCTTGCTGGGTGGGACTGTCCTTTCTGGCAGGATCCACAGGCTTGAAGCAGTGGAGAAGCCATAGTCTTTATCACAGTTCTGCACTTGAGACTTTTGCAGATAAGGGCTGAGACAGATCATAAACTTACTTCAAGCTGCTGTTCAGGTGCTTCACCTAACTGGCTCAGGAGTGGTTCTGCAGGTATGACAACAGTGTTGCCAAGGTCTAATCTCATCTCTGATCTGGACCTTGCTGCTTGTAATCGACTTGTCTATTCCCCTTGCTTTTTGAGGGTCATGGCCCCCAGCACCTTTGCAAGATAATCATTAGGTATAGGCTGTGTAGACCTTCGTCTGGAAGTGAGAAGATCAATTAACTTCCTTTCTGCTAGATGTTTTTTACTGACACTTAAATGCAAAGCTTATAAAGATTACACAGTAGCGGCAGCTGAATTTATTACTTAAACACACAAATATTTGCCTTGTGTTACTGGAGCGGCACACACTGGTGATGCATATTTTGCATGCCCTTGCTGCACTGCCGCATGGCAGCAATTGCCTGTGCATGCAAGTGACAGGGAGACTGGGAGCTGGCCATTCTCAGAATCCCTGGACACGGTTGCGCACATGGCTTTTATAATAGGGATAAATACACGCTCAGGCACTTTGCTGTGCAAGCAGAGCACTTCTGCTTGTCTTGGCAGGGGGTGTTGCTCTAACAGCAAATGACAGTGCAAATGGAAGGGTAGGTAATGGATCAGGATTGTAATTTGGAGCCCTGTATGTATGTAATCATCTGTCTTGTTTCAGTGAATGCATAAAGATTCAGCCTACAGACATCCAACCTGACATATTTAGTTACTTGTTGCATATCATGTACACCGGGAAAGGGCCAAAGCAGCCTGTCAGCAAGAGCCGACTGGAGGAGGGCATCCGCTTCCTCCATGCAGACCACCTCTCCCATATCGCAATTGAGATGAACCAAGTGTTATCCCCAGAGCCAGTGCAGTCTTCGAACTTGTATGGGATCCAGATCTCAACCACACACAAACCAGCAAAGGAACGCCTGGGAACGAAGGAGAGCCTGCCCAAGGCAGACAGCAGGCCTGCTGCCCAAGGTGATCACCCCCAGCTGCAGCTCTCCTTGGCCATCGGCCTGGATGACAGCTCCCTGGACCAGCAGGTCACTTGCCCCTCTGCTCAGCCCACTGCTCTCACTAAGCAAAGTACTACAGCAGAAGAGCATCCAAAGCTCTCGGTCTCCATAAAGCAGGAGAGGTGCGACTCGGAGCCTGTGGTGTCCCAGAGCTGCACCCCTCCTTCTCCAGTGGTAGCGAGCCCCATCTTTGCTAAGGCCAGCCTCAAGGTGCACTTATGTCACTACTGCGGGGAGCGTTTCAGCTCCCGGGGGGGGCTGCGGCAGCACTTGCACACCCATGTCTCAGGCTCACTGCCATTTGGTGTGCCGGCCTCCATCCTCGAGAGCAGTGACCTGGGAGAGGTGCAGTCTTTGGCTGAGGACAGGGAGGCTGGGGATGGCCACCGGCTCGGGACTTTCCTCCTGAAGGAGGATGAGCATCAGCTGGAGCATCCGAGCTGCAGCGACCTGGAGCCTCTGCAGATCAGCCAGCTCTCACTCATCTCCAAGGACCACGAACCAGTGGAGTTGAACTGTAATTTTTCTTTCTCAAGAAAGAGAAAAATCAGTTGCACTGTTTGCGGCCGCACGTTTTTCCGGAAGAGCCAGCTGCTCGAGCACATGTACACACACAGAGGGAAACAGCACAAATACGGCCGCTGCCAGCGGCCGGAGAGCCCTGCAGCCCCCAGGTTTCATCCTTACTGTGACAGTGAGAGCATAGGCAAGAGCTCCAGTTTACCTCAAGACCGCTTGGATGAATGTATACTGGAGTCAGATCTCATCCAAGAGAGCGTTGATACGATTCTGGTAGAGTAGTTCTCCCCCCGTGCAGCCTTCAGATCCTAAAACTGAGTATTTTGGCATTCTCCACCTAGTGAGCGATTGCTCTCTGCTGCTGACTTTCTTCAGCCACCATTCCTGTCACCTCTGAGATGACGGTGAAGAACTGTGTACTTTGATATGTGTACTTGCTTTTTTATTTCTCCAACTTTTAAACTGAAGCTAATTCGCACCCAGGTCCTCCTTGGAATCCTCTGTGTAACTCAGTTACAGTTTTGGTAAATGTGAATTTATTCCTGCTCCGCTTTACTAGAGTTAAGCCTGGATTGCTGGGTGTGAGGTTTAAACTTTGTCTAATGCGCTGTGCGGTGCCTAGGACTGTTTGTATCCCATGTAGTTGCTCTTCTGAAACTAGATAGAGGGGAAACATAGAGGGAAATATGTGTTGCGTTTCCCAAACAGTTTGCTTTTAGTTAAGTATCTCAAGGAGATGAATTCTAATGTTTGTGTTGTATAACTGCAGTTAATAAATCTCTGCATAAGTAGATGCAGGAGCCATAAGGCTGGTCTTTTCACAGGAACTGGCAGTGCTGTTGGAGGGGTGGCAACGTTTGCTCTGACAGCCCCTGGAGTCCTGTCAGTGCAATCTTTTAAATTTACTTTTTGACTCGAGGTTTGCATGCAGTTTTCTTCTTTCCTATGCCTCCTTGACAGCTCCTACTGCATGAGCAGAGACAAATTTTGATGCCCCTCTAAGACCACATCCCATTATTGGACCATCTCTGCAAGGAGGAATGAAAGCTGCAAAGATGTGTTCTCTTGGAGAGGAGGTACATCCTAACCTGAGTTAGGGATTAAATACCACGCAATGATTTTCTCAGCAAAAATTTTTTCTGACTCTACTATAAACAGCTTGGTGCAAACACATTCTTAAACATTACAGTCTGTGTGTTTGGTATGAGCAAACACATAATGTGTTATTTCTCTGCTTATGGAGCCACCACACATCTTTTTGCCTTTCATTTGTCATTACTTGATATCTGAAGAGTAATGACTTATCCAAGAAGGCTCAAAAATTACATGCATTTTTCTTGGATTCATGTTTTGTCCCTCTCTAGTTTTTCACCTGAGATACCCTCGGCTTCGTACCAAATGGAAGCCCCTCAAGAGATGGCCCACAAAGTTCTTACAGTGCAAAGGTTTCTTCTGCAGTGAAGAGCAAAAGCCCTGTGAGCTGCTCCCGTATCTCATTACTCAGTTTTTGAGAAGCTGGAGGCTCCCTGCCAGTCCTGGTGTATGGAGTCATTGCCTTCGGAAAGGGGGAGCCTGAACAATGGTTCGAACAGTTTACTGTCAAAGTGCCCTCTCCAAAGCTCTTTGTAGTCAGGACCCTCGAGCTGTCTTCTTTGAAACTGTCCTGAAGCAAGAGCTGCAATTAAATCGCTGCCGAATTGAAAGACCATCCGAGGTCTTTGTGAGGGCAGCTGCTGCTTCTCCTGGGCAGGGAGCTGCACACTCCAGGGGATGGATTGGTCACTGAGAGCTGCCAAATTGTGTTTTAAGACAAAGGGGAAAAACAAACAGCCTCTGAGCCTGCCCAGATGATGTTACAAAATGCATGCTGCGGTTTGGTGTGTGCTTGCGTGTTAGACAGAGCGCTCCTCTCCCTGCATGTACCCATCAAAGCTGCTCTGGTGTGAATGCATTGTAACTCTGCTTAAAAAGCCTTTCTTTAATACAAGCAAAGCAACAAAACCCCACTGACGTCCAGGCCTGCAAATGCTGCGTCTAAACACATAGTGCTGCACATGGAGTGTTTCCTAGAAGAGAGCCTTCTGGGTCTCTCACAGGGTAATCCCATCAGCTAAATCACATCCAGACTGCTTATAACTGGGGCAAATGTCCTCTGGCTTCCACTGATCTCTGTTTCTACATGATGGTAAAAACAAAACAAAACAAAACAAAAACCAAAAGCCAAACCATAAAAACCGGTATTTTATTGCCATTCCCTATGTGTGTGCAACGCTTTGCCGAGTGGGCTGGCTTCTCTGGGTGCTGCTGCTTCCCTTGGGTTCCCACATTTATTTTAAGAACAGAAAGGAGTGTCTGCTGGGTTGGGTATAGCTGTAGACAAGAGCTAAAAGTGAGTTTCCAGACTATTCAGTCAGTGGATGAGCATCTTGGAACTTTAGATGCCTAGCTTGTTTGAACTAGTTGATACTGAAAGTCAAACAGCCCTTGATGTCTCTGCAAAGCTAACTGGGTACTGGTAGTAGAGCTCAGTACTGGGGATGGCAGGGGGACAGCAAGCAGCAGTGCCCAAAGGCATCTCTGGGACATGCTGGTCACCTTCAGGTTTGTGGCCAGGATTGTTTTGTTCACTTGCTAGTTATTAAAAGGGAGCTTTAATAAAAACTGTGAGCTTGGGTAGAAGATCCAAATGTCTATCAGCTATATGTGTGTACAGCGGAGTGACTCCGCTGTACTGACTGCAAATACATCCTTAAAGCTGAAACCATCCTGAAATCAGAACTATGCTCATGTACGTGTTCAGTATGTCTCTGAAAAGTTACAACTGCAAGCAATATTTTTAATTGTCACACCCCTTTTTAGGGTTTACTTTGGTTGAGCTTTGCGCTGCTGGACATCTGTGACATCAGACATCTGCAAAAGGCATTTTTTGCATCATTTGCATTTTCAGCAGTTTGCTGCTGCAAGCATAAAAGTTATAATTAAAGCAGTAGAAAAAGCTTGAGAGATGGAAGTCATCAACTCCAAGTTACGTTAACTTGAAAACATCATTCTCTCTAAGTCTTATAAATAGAAAATAACCTTAGAAGACAGTTATGTTTTCTAAGCAGCTGCTCGTGGATACATCATAAGATGTTTTATTACTCTTGTGAGGAATACACTTGAATTACTGAGTGCTTAACCTTTGTGGCAACACGTGCTTGAAAATCTGCCTGACTCACACAGCTGGGCTTGGCAAATGCTCATTTCTTGTGAGGTTTGGGTTTTTTCTTCATGAAAATGTAAAATAATTTGTCACAATGTGCAGAATAATGGTACTGGTGATTCCTTCCATGTGTCTGAGATCGTTTGACAGATGCACATGGGCTTAGGCAAAGCAAGTCCCAGGGTGGTGATACTTGAAGTCAGGAAGTCTAAAAGCTCCAGGGGATCCGCAGAGCTTTGTCCTGTGCTGTGCAGGGGTCCCAGCATCGGGGTGCAGAGGTGATGAACCACTGGCATGGAAGTGCCTTGTCTGTGGGCTCTGCAGCTCCAGTTTTATGAAAAATATTTTTGGGGTTGGCACTAGATGATCTGAAGGAACTTTCCAACCCAAACCATTCTATTGATTCTAAAACATGAGAAGACTGGGGCTCAGACCCCTGCCAAAGCCCATAGCATGAGACTCCTTGGCCAGCACAAGTTAACCGCTGAAATGCCAGGCTGGGTCTAAGAGGGGCTGTGTTACTTGGGCTGCTTAAGGTACAGTAAAGGGTGTGGAATAAAGGGTATTTATCTGCCCCTGCAGCGTGGGGTCTAGTTAGTTCACTGAGAAACTTGCTTTTCATAACCTTCAGTGCTGAAAAAAACAGGTGGTGTTTTTTTCACCTGCCAAATGAAAAGCCATTTTGTAGTGCTTGTGCAATGAATGTGTTCGGCTGAACTGCATTATCGGTGCCAGAGGAGCGAGACTTCTGGTGCCTGTTATTTACACCAGTCATACTTAAAAGATAACCCATCTCCTCTCAGCATTCACCTGCAGATGTTCAGATTTTACCTCTTCCACCTTGAACTTTTGGGTGTCAAAGGGATGCTGGCATTTGCCTTCTGGCTGCTCAGGAAGTGACACTGATGGCTGGGCCATGCTCACCCCATCTCCACACAGCACAAAAAAACCCTTCAGCTCTTCTTCTCTCTTTTTTTTTTTTTTTTTTAATATATTTTTTAGAAGGGCCTGTGGGGGTAGGACAAGGACAAGGCTCTAAACTGCATGAGGGTAGCTTTGGACTAAGTATAAGGAAGAAATTCTCCACTGTGAGGGTGGTGAGGCACTGGCACAGGTGGCCCAAAGAAGCTGTGGCTGCCTCATCCCTGACAGTGTTCAAGGCCAGGTTGAACGGGGCTTTGAGCAACCTGGTCTAGTGGAAGGTGTCCCTGCCTGTGGCAGGGTGTTGGAACTGGATGAGCTTTAAGGTCCTTTCCAACCCAAACCATTCTGTGTTTCTGTGATGATTCAGTGATTTCACTTTCTGCACAGACTGTGGTTGCAACATGCATCTTCAGCCATCTGGCTACACCAGCCATTTGCACAGGCTCTTCACTCGAATGTCGTCTATCACATCACTGCAAATTGGGTGGCAGCAGCACACAGGGGGTGTGGAAGGGCTGACACATGGGTGCAGTGCCCTTCACCAGAGGGGTATGGGACATTTGGGCACACTGAGAAGGTTAAAAAGGGAACAAATTTGTTGTCAGGATGTAAACCTGAAGCAGTGAGCATCGCCATTAAAAATAAAACCATGAACTACTAGAGTATAATGCTGATACTGAATAGTTTTCTACTATTTTGGAGGCAGAAGGTATAAATCCCATGTAAGCAGAGCCTTCAGAAGTGCAGTCAAAAGTGATCTCAGCATCTGCAATTCAGAATCATTGAATGGGACTATCGTGAGCTATCAGTGCCAAGGCAGGAGGCTTTTGGGCTTGTCAAAGCCCTCCCACAGTAATCTGTCAGCAGCAGGTCGTGCCATACCTCTGTAATCATCTTTAGCTTCACTGTTTAATAAAGCCCAGCCTTTTCTTTCCCCCTCTTGACATGGTATGCTAAAAAGGATGACAACTGAGTGGGTTTCCCAGCAGTCCAGCACAGGGTAAATATATTCTAAGCCATAAGAAACTGGGAGGAAAAGGTAATTAGGATGGATCTACCCTAAATTACATGCCAGTTAGACACTTACAACTGGAGCCATGTCAGGGCTGAACTCCTTGAAATGCAATCACAGCATCTACCGGATTTGCATGTTTCATTAACAAAAATTAATGACACAACTTCAAAAGCAGCCTAGGAGTGGAAGTGTTTCCACTAACTATTCTGAACTGGACGCTGCATCCTCAGAACAAAGGCTCAGCAAAGCTCAAAGCCTTGTCTGCTGAATTTGGCTGGTTTTAACCTGAGCCGAGATGGTTCTGGGAAGCTTTGCAGGACTGCGGGCAGTATGGCAGCCCGTGTGTGGCTTTATCTTCCTGGGATGTATAGGGCAATGCTGCTAAATGCTTCCAGCAGCAGCTGGGCAAAACTTAGACTGTTAACCCTGCTGTTCGTGACACAGAGTTTTAAGAAAACATTGTGTAAAGCCCTCTGTCCCTCCTGGCACTGGACCAGCAGTCCACTGGTTGCAGGATGTAAATCCAGCTCTAGGCACCAGGGGAGGGAAACCAGGGGTGATGCAGAGGTAGCGACATCATGGTAGGCAGAAACGCGGTGTCAACCATCGAGCCAGGCCTCTTTGGGGCCAGTGCCGGGCTTGTAGCCCCGCCGCGCTTCGGCCAAAAGCTTTGCCGTGCCAGGGTGGAGGCTGATCCTCAGCGTCACCCACATTCCCCGCAGCCATTCCGGAGGGACCGCTCTGGCAGCGGTCTCCTCTGCCATCCCGCAGCGGCGCCGGACCCGGCAGAGCAGGCGCCAAAGCCTGTCATTAGGGGCCAAGCATCCCCCACCAGCCTCTGTTTATGCTGGCGGTGCGGTTGTGAGTCGCTTACTCATCGCGTTAATGAGCAGGGTGCAGGTGTGCATTCCTGTTGTGCCTGTTGCGCACGCCTGCCGGCCCCGCGTTGGCGAGCCAGCCGGTCCCCAGCCCGCTGCGTCGTGCCCGGAGGCTCGCAGCTGCTCTACGAACCTGAGGGAGGTTTGGGAAGAGAGGCTTGCAGCGCTTCGGCCTTCGCTGCCTTGCTCCGGGGAGCAAAGCAAATGCAAATCCGGTTGCAGGCTGTCTGGGCTGCGAGGAAGCGCCGCGCAACGTCCGCCCGCGCTGCACCAACAGCGCCCGACGCCTTTGTGCAGCGGCAGTCTGGGGAGCTCTTGGCAGGCAGAGAGGGAGCGGCTGAGGCTGCTGGCAGGAGCTGGGAATGTGTCGCTCCTCCTCCCCGGTGGGGATGCTCAGAAGCACCGTAGGAGTCGGAGTACTTGCGCGTCCCACCCAGCTGCCATCTCACCAGTCACATCACACGGAGCTGTCACGGCACTGAGCCTTGACGCATCGGCACCTCAGCCTCGTGTCTTCATTACAATGGCAAACAGTGAGAGCGAATGTGACACGGATGAGTTAGATCCCAGAGCTGACATCCCTCTCCAGATCAGAATTCGCTCTCTGGGACAACGGCAGAGCAATGCTTGATGTGTTTGTTCACCAGCAAGGACTTGGTGCTGGAAAGACACCACCCACCCAAATGGCCACTGGTACCTGCGGAAGGGACCTCAGTGGGGCACCCACCTTGCCGGGGGTGTGTGTTTCCTCTTCCAGATTAAAGAGGTTTGAAAGGATTGTCTCTGCTAGGTCTAATGTAAGGACTGTTGGGGTGACTGCCAGTCATAGCTGCAGATGATACTTTCATTTTAGCAATCTGAATTGCAAAATGTGTTTTTCTAACATCTCCCTCACTTTTGTATCCAGCATGTTTGACAGTTTTTATGGAACAAAGCTTATTTTAAAATGCTGGGTTTGGGTATTTTAGTTGAAACCCACATTCTACCTAAATGGACTTTCACCCCTCTGGAAAAATCCCACTGTTTAGCACAGAAGTGCATTCTTCACAGTCCTCTGCAAAAGGAAGAAATGTGAAAGTTGTGCCTCCTAAAAAAAAGTTAACTGCAGATGTAAAATAACACTAAAGCAAATTATTTAAATCAATGTGTTCTCTTGGAGCATTTAATTGCTTTGTGTTGCTCATGTTGAAAACCCGTATCTGTAATAAGACAGGTGATATTAGGGCTTCACTGCATGCGGCATGGGTCTATCCGCAGGGTCTGGCTTCCATCTGTCCTAAGCACAGACCAGGATTCCTGTGTATTCCATGAATTCTTACATGCATTTGTGAAAAAAACCAATGAAAACACAGCTCCTGGATTTTCATTTTTATATGTAAGGACATGTATGGAAATGTCCATCATTTATGCAGGGACTGCATCGTAGATTCAAACACAAGATTCCTGGCTGCTGTAGATTTGGTCCTTTCAAGCGTATGGAGCTGCAGTGAACTTCAGCAGCTGGAGATCCAGCCCTAAGCAGCTCATGCATTTCTGATGCTCTTTTGGTGTCCCAGGGCAGTGCCCTAGGTTCAGCTGTAACACTACTAAGGAGGAGAAAAACAACCATTACAGCTGAACCCAGGACAGGCAGGAAATAAAAGGCAATATTTACTTGTGCCATCATTGCCTACCAGCAATTTCCACAAGGAACTTTTCATTGGATACGCTTGTTTTCTGCTGGGCCAACATAACAGAAAAGCTTTTTATCCCCCTGAAAGCCTTTCTGGGCATGAATTATACGAAACACTCTTTTCTTTGCTGCTAATGTAAAGAAACTGTGGGAAATTAAAATATTCAGAATGACCTGGGAAAGCAGGGATAGGGGGGACGTGTCGATATAGAGCCAAATTGTCCCCACTAAGGAGAGTGCTGGAAACATCTGGGAAACAAGCAGAGACAGCACAGGCCGTGGGGTGAGCAGGAGAGCCAAGTAGTTCATTAAGATACTGCTGCAAAGCAACCACTTCCTTAATTCAAAGGGGCAGCAAGCAACAAATCCCTGGGTAAGAAGCCAGATGGCCCAAAGCAATCTGAATGGGCTATCATCAAGCAAGGTTTATTTTCGCTATCAGTGACAAACGTGGTCCTAAAAGCAGGCCACCCTGTCATGCTTTGGCACAACCAGCCAGTCATGTCCTCGCAGGTTGCGTGGCCTGGTACTCCTTTGCAATAGTAAATTTATCATTCCTTCTCTGACAGAATTAATGTTTCATTAATGTTCGTCTCTCTATCCATAATGAAGGAGTAGGTTGTCTTAATTAAGTCATTAGACACTGTTACAAGTCTGTATTTTGTTCTGTACACCTGAAAGAATAAATAGTATTAATACTGTTAAAATGTATAACTTTCTTTTTTTCCCCCCATGTTTTCTGTTTGTTACAAAGTGCATCTAGAAATTACACAAAAGATGTTATGCAAAAATAGTATCAGTATGTGGGGCCCATTTGAGCTGTAACAGGAAGTGCCAAAGCATTGAACTTGCTGCTGCCCCTCCAGAGGTGCTTGCCCTATCGCATACAACATTAGCACCAAACCATGTGCCTGGGAATGGCAACCCAGAGCTCTGGGAGCAGAAAGCATGGACCAGCAGCTCACAGGGGAAACCAGATCACCTAGATGGCTTCAGCAGGAGCTGTGCCTCTCCATGCGCAGTGAGGTTTGACCCTGGTCAGTCTGCAGAGCCTCAAACATTTTCCTTTGGCAGTATGAGGCATCTGATAGGGAATTAAACTGTCAGGCAGCAGGATGGCTTTTCTTAGCCACTGAAGACTTGTGTTCCTTCACAAATACCTTACAGCAGTCCTTGGGCAGCCAGGACTCTGATGGAAATGACTGGCCAGGAACTGAAAGGAAATCTTATGAAAAGAGTGCAGGAGGAGCAAGACTCCAAAAAATTCAGGCCTGCTACCAACTTTAAGATTTCTCTCTGCTCACCATATGGCTGCCTGAAAAAGCTGGATACAACAGAGCACCACTGTGAGTTTATCCTTGCATATATAAAATTTCTCCATAGCTGCTCACGCAAAACACAAGGCAAGAAAACAACAGGTACAGTCAACTTTAATGAAATAATCATCAGTTATATGTACAGCTATAACAGAGGGAAAAACCAGCTACAGAAAGGATGCAAACATAACTCTGGATGTGGAGAAACAGTCACAGGGACTGGGCTGGACCACAGCATTTCTGCCATTCTCCTCCTCTTTTGAAGATGTGTTTTGCCCAAAAGGTAGTACTGAAATACATCAAATCCTCCCAAAACTGCTTATCAGGCCCACAGAAGATGACAGCCTGGCCCCACAGGGTCATTTTGTGTTTCTTTACCAGAGCCCAAACATCCTCCTCCACAATCAACACCAGTGGGGCCTCACAGAACTGCTGCAGCCCTTTGCTCAGCACCTGTGCCCAGCATAATCCCACAACAACCTCCAGCATCAGTATGGCTCTTCTCAAGGGACTGCAGCAAGTACATATGAAAGTCCTTAAAAAGTCCCTTTTAAAAGTATGGCAAAATACCTGGAAAGACCAGTATGAAATACAAAGCCATTAAAGTTGTACACACTGAATTATTGATATCTGGTAACTTATTAAATAAATCCACAAAAAAAGAAGACACATTTTTTTTAACACACTCTGCTTTTTCTGAAGTTTAACTTGCACAGAAACAAGCTGTGGCACTCGCTGCTCACAGTCCTCTTGTGACAACGGAGATGCTTTTTCAAAATTTAAAACATGGTTGGCACCAGGTACTATGAAAGTTTACAGCCCTTGTATTTTAACAGGAATCCAAATCCTACGCTGGGAAGGGAATTCTCAGCACACTGCCTATGGTCAGTGAGCAATTGTCAAGCAAGGCTGCTATTTCTGCATCAGCTGAGAAGTACGCAGGAGAATTTTCTCAGAACAGGCTGGCTTGCCCGCAGCTGTACGCAAATCCCAGCTGCGCAGATGCAATTCCACATCATTAAAAGGCCCCTTTCTCTTGGAGAGCTGGTAGGTAGAGGTGATGCTAGTGTACACACACCATGCTGGTGCAAACCCCCTCGGAACAGGGCAGTTGGTGGGTTTTGATGGCGATTGGCCTGTCCAGATATTTACAGCCTCGTCCCCAGGCCCACACGTCTAGATTTTTTCCCTGAGGACTTTGGTAAGTTTGCTCCAGCATTTCCCTGCATGTTTCAGTGCAAGCTACGTGGCATGTCGGAGCCAGCCAGAGCCCGGCAGCAGCGAGCCAGGCATAATGCACATTTCCCAAGGGATGCCCGAGCTTGGCTGAAGTCAGGCAGGCTTTGCAGCGAGGGGGAGCTGCAGCAGTGCAGGACAGGCTGCCGCCAGCACCTAGGGACGCCAGCAGCGCTCAGACCAAATCAATTCTAGCGCAATTCTAGCGCCAGCAGTTCCCCAAACTATGTCAGCACGGAGGCAATAGTTGACTGCTAACACGCATGCAGCTCACTGCTATTTATATCACATGCCATATATCAAAAATATGCTACATCCGAGGACAGCTTCACCACAACATCATGACTGGAACGGAGGAAGGCAAGGGAAGGAGAGGGGCTGCCCGCAGCAGGAACGCTCCAGCCCAGCCCGCACTGCTGATGCCACTGGGAATTTTGCCCATTGAGCTTAATGGTGCAAGAATGGCCCCCGGCAAACTGTCTGACCGTCGTTTCCTTGGCATTTGCACCACAGCCCGGAGTCAGCAAGGCGAGCGGCTGATGCTGTGCTTTAAAGTGTGTGGAAATGCACAGGCATTTGACAGGGTAAGAAGCCGAGTGAAAACCATCACTCACTGCAGCCATTCGGCTTCATGCAACATGACGGCAAGGGCGACCACGGTTTCTGCCGTCTGTACGCAGCAAGTACCTGTCTGCAATACTAAACGCCGGCCTGAGCCTGTCTGGCATTGACGTCTTCATGTTAACATTGCAGTCACTTCACTTTCCCTTGTCTCTGTTGAACTCCAGGGCAAACCTCCAGCCGCATCTCACATGCCCTGAATACAGCCCAGCAATGGGTCGGGTGCTTGTCACCTCTTGGGACCACTCACTAAATGCATGGTACATACAGATTTATAGCATGAATAGTGGGGAAACCTGGCATGGATGATGGCAGAAATGTGGCCTTGACACAAAGATGCCAATGATATAGTCACTGCAATACCTTCCTTTTTCCACAGCTGCGGTCAATAGCACTGTTTGAAGCCCCAGCCCCAGGGGACACACTGTACATAGCAGGTTCTGCCCCATGTCCCAGGATCCGTTTCACGTAGACACACAACTGAACGAGCATGCAGAATTAACTACACCTCGGCCCCCGCAGCCTTTTGAGCTCTCCATACACACCCCACGCCAACTGGAGCTTTAAATCACTCCCTGTACTCTTTATTTTGGGGGCATCACTGCCATCACAGAAAACTGTTGTGTTTATTCTGTTCCAGGGCCATTTCATTGACCAGCTGCTCTATGGACGACTGAATGGCCGCCTTCACAAGGGAAGAGGCTGTTTCTATGAGGAGCAATTCATACTGCTCCCCAGTTCTGTGCTCATGGTCGCCTTGAGCTTTCTCCTCTGCTTGGGCATCACCACCAGCCTCATGACCCTCTTTTTTACCTGAATCAAAGCTGCTGCTTGTTTTTTTATTCCCTTTTTGCTTATTTCGGTGCAAAACAGGGGATGGCTCATAGGCCTGGTCAGAGTCGGTGTTGTCAGAGTCCTCAGCTTCGGTGACAGTGATGATGATGCCAACAGCGGTGCCTATGTTTGCTCCTAATGGTATCTCATGGCTGGAGCTGTCCTCCACACTCACTGCATCATCTTTAGATGCTGACTGACTGAAATCTGTTACGGTCTCTTCGGCTTTGCATTCCTCAGGAAGA
Organism: Psittacus erithacus; assembly: GCA_009867235.2. Taxonomy (NCBI): domain Eukaryota; kingdom Metazoa; phylum Chordata; class Aves; order Psittaciformes; family Psittacidae; genus Psittacus; species Psittacus erithacus. The sequence goes on along the minus strand of WYDI02023876.1, from coordinate 2,796 downwards.
TTTATGCTCTTTTCTGATTCATTCCCTTCAGGCAGCTCTTCACAGATATTAGGGATTTCCTGCAGCTCAGTAGTTTCTGGGGCACTGTCAGGTTGATCCTTGGAAATGGGTACTTCAGGAGTAACCTTGCCACCTTCCACAGGGACTGTGATTTCGGATGGGCTCTCCTCCTGCAGTTTTTCCTGGGATGTTTCATTAACTGTCTCTGAATCAGTTATCTCCGACTCAATGGTGCACTCTGTATGTTCCTCTGCATCAGGTGTGGGCTCTGTCAAGGGCTCACTCTTACCAACAGAGCTGGTACTTTCCTTTGCCATATCCTGGTCCTCCTCCACAGAGACTGGGCTTAAGGATTCAGACTTGTCCACTGGGGACACATCCTCCAGCTCTTCACTAGCTTTATTCACAATGCCCATCACTTCGTTTGCTTGAACACTGCCCTCTGACTCCTCTACTGCTTCAGAGGGGCTGGGTTTCTTCTTGCCCCTGGAGAACCGAACACAGGGCATCTTCACCCCAGAGCAAACACGTTTCTTCGGGACGCCTTGCGCACAGCCCTCCTCAGCATCCACCTCCAGCCGCACTTGGGAGTCAGAGGGCACCTTCTTCCGGGAGGAGGATTTCTGCCTTCTCCGAGGCCTTGCGAGGTTTTTGATGGCTGTCCAGGCTCCTCTGGAGGATCGTGACTGGTCAGAAACTTTCACCTTCCCTAGGTCAGTGCTGACACATTGGCTTTTCTCCTCCGAGGCTCCTTCACACGCATCCCTCACAGTCAGCCCCTTCTTATGGGACTTCTTTCGCCTCTTAAAACAGAGCATGGAGGCTTTTTCTGCCTGTTCCTCCAACGGGGAGCATGTTGCCCCAGCGCTGTGAGTCTCTGCCTCTCTTGGGTTCTCCATTTGAATTTCCATAGCTGCCTTCACCATATTCGCTTCGTTGGTGTTACATTACTGGTTTCCTTAGTTAACGCATCAGACACAGGAACTGCAGAGGTGCTCAAGGCACATTTTTTTCCTCAAGTTGTTTTCAAAATAACGTTAGTTGCGTTTTAACAAGCGGATGTGGCAGTGAAGAGAAGTTCTGCTGAAGCTATCACATACATGTAAAGGGAGCTTTACAACTCCCTCTTTGTCTTATAACTCCCTTTATCATCTCTTCAAGGAATCCCACATAGACATGAAGTTGAATAAGCTTCTCCTTGGCTTTGCTGGCCAGAGTCACTCTCACCTTTGGGACAATCCACCTCCAGTTGTGCTGGGTCTAAGAGCACGGCCATTTAATTGCCAGTCTGACATCACTTTTTTTTCCCCCAAAGGATGACAATCAAGCCAAAAGTTAACAATTTTTATTCACCCCATGGACCGGGAAAAAACTTGCACTTTCTGAGCTATCTGCAGTTCCACCTCGCCCAGGGAGCTGGACTGGAGCACCAGTAAAGCCAGAGGCCGGCAGTGGCTGTCTTCTGCCCCCCAGTGACAAGTCAGATGCTGCTTTGTCTAGCTTTGCTTTCTGCTTCAGTTCCCCTCGCAGGTTACGTGAGGTTTGCTGCGAAGCGTGGCCAATGCCTCCATCTTTTATCTGTAACACAACAAAGAAATGATAAGACCCGAAGAGCAATTATTTTTTAAATTAGAAACGTATTTCAAAGTGTTGTTTGGTTTGGGGTTTGTTTTTTAATATTTCAATCTGGGAGGCAGACCAGAGTTGGCTGGAAAAGCAGTTCTGCCTCGGGATGCCCCATAGCAGTTTTTCCTGCTAATTAGCATCAATACCCAGAGTCAAAATAAGGCTACGAAGATGTCAACCCAGTAAAGTTCCACCACAGAAAATACTGTTTTGCGATTTTGTGTGGTAAAAGGGGACTTACTTTTTTTAACTGCCCATATTACAGCAAATCCATATTACACATGCACATGCGTATATTTTCTTCTCCTACGGTTAGCTGAATCTTTTCCCCACTGCTCCATATGCACTCACAGTTCCAGCTAGAGAAATTACACCCTGAGACAGCAGATATTTTTATCTTTAATGCACCATATGACAATACGCAAAAACACAGAATACAAAAAGGAGGCTTGTGGAATACAAAAGCGAAATCACATGGCAAGAAGGGAGCTTATTTATACTATGTGCATGCGTTCCATGGCAACCTCAATTAACACCGCATGTGTTCATCAGGTACTTGACACTGGAAGATGTATGTCACCCTTCAAAAAAGGAAAAAAAGGAATAATCGCTGCCTCCGAACACCATCAGAACAGTTTTGGATATAAAGACGCAAAAACACGCTACTGTGAACAGACCAACTTCTCCGGGACCGGTTCGGAGACTCAGGGCAAATCTTACACAGCGTTTTGCACTGTTTTCAGTAGTGAGGCGACTGAACGGGGGCTCAGCCGGGGCGCGCTCCCGCGGAGCAGAAATGGGGCTTTAAAACATAAATGAAATACAAATGAATGTTAATTTTTAAAGGAACAGGAGCAGAGCCGGCAGAACCGCGTGCGCGAGCCAGCAGCCCGCAGCTCCCGCTGCCCCGAGCCGAGACCGCAGCCCCGAGCCCGGTCCGGCCCGGCCCGACCACGCACCCGCAGCCCGGGAAGTTCGGGGTCGCTCGCAGGAGCCGCCCGGCACCGCCGCTGCCCCCCAGGACCTCCCCCCGCCCTGGGCAAGGAGCACCCCGCAAAGCCGACCCCGTTCGCGGGGATGCGGGTGCTGCGCAGGCAGCACAGCGGCCGCCCAAACCCCCCCCCCCACCTCTCGCCCCCAGCGCCCTCACCTGCGGCCCGGCCCGCGCAG
>WYDI02023875.1:0-69749 GCA_009867235.2 Psittacus erithacus | reverse complement strand
ATTCGATTAAAGCCATCGGGGGATGGCATAGGTGTCCTCTCTTCTCTCCGGCTCCTGCCCCTGACAAAGGGTGGCTGAGAGTGGGCACCGTTCCGCCGATGTCAACGGCGTGGTCACCTTGCGTATGCCTCCCTCCTGCGAGGGTGAGGGGTGCTTCGTCGTTCGACCGGTGACTGGTCGACCCCTCAGCGTCGGGCTGGATAACATCATGTTACCTCCCATCCCACCCCTAACCTTGCTCTGGGAGTGGAGGGACAGAAAACACCCCATGGCTAGGATTTCCAAGGGAAGGGGGGCAGGCAAGCACCCCTCCTTTTTGGGGTCCCCCTTCTCCATCCCTGGGGCTATGCCGGAGGGAGGTCCTTGCTTAACCCCTGCTCTTGCCCCTCCACCAGTGAGACTCACGCTCCAGCATTCACTTTGATGGATGCCACCTCCTTGTTGCCCCAGCCCATGGCCTGCAGCGAGGGGTAGTCATCACTCAGCTCAAACTTGTGCCCCTGGAAGTTCTCAGCCTCGTAGAGGATGACTTTGCTGTCATTGTGGTTCTGCAGAGGGAGAGAGCTGGGGGTCAGCAGGGGTGGGGTGGCTTGTGCAGGTACAGAGGATGTGACATCAAGGGGGTATACACTGAGGTACCATGGGAAGCCTGGTACCATGCCCAGCTTCAGTGAAAAGTATAGGGATGTCCTTCAGCTTGGCACCCCCTCACCAGGACACCCTATGGCTGCCCAGAAGATGCTGCTGTCATGTCCCTGTGGTTCCAATGCACAACTGACAGCGACAGTGGCCACATCCTCTGCACCCACCTGGGCTCCTGCCCTCAGCATCTTCATGCTCCTCGAGGCTGCAGGAGGTTTGCAGGGCAAGACAGGCTGCTGAGAGCAATCCCCCAGCTTTGTGGGGCTGTGCTGGGTGCTGGGCATCGAGGGGTTAATTCCTGGGACGCTGAGATGCGGCACTGTCCCCCGTGCCCAGCCCCCTCACACATCTATCTGCACCGAGGAGCAGTTCTGCCAGTAAGGAGTGATCTTATCGCATCCCCTTTATTAAAGCCCAAGCATATCTGCCTGGTGATTATTAAAAGTTGGGGGGGGACCCCCCGCTCAGAGGCGCAGACGTGCCACTATTGCGAGCACCAGCGTCTCTGCAGATGGTGCGATAGAGGCTGCAGCTGCCTGGGCACGGCTTGGCTGGGTACCCCAGTGGGAGGGGAACAGATCCCACACCTCAAAGCAGCAGCATCCCTGCGGTCCTGCCAGATCCTCTCTGCTTACCCCATCCCTGGGTATCTGAGTGGTGGGACAAGACCTGGGGACTCCAGCCTGGAAGGTGGCTCTTCACTGCAAGAAGGAGCTGGGGGGCGTTTAAGGCTGAATTTTAGCCCTAAAGAGCATCTCAGGATCCTTGCAGGGAAGCAGGAGCCAGTGGGTGCAGCCACCACCCCTTCACTCCACGGCACCTCTGTGTATGCCTCATCCCTCCATCCTGTATTCCACATAACCCATCCTCCTGTCTGTCCTTCATCTCCCTCCCTCCTGGGCTGCCGGGGGGAGGCTCTGTCTGCCCCAGCACACTGCGGTGATGTCCCCACAACTCACTGCGCACTTGACGGGCCGGAAGGAGAGGAGGTGCTCGGTCCGGTAGCCGCTGTTCCCGCTCCAGGCCTCCCACCGGGGATAGTCGCCCTTCTCCAGGATAAACTGCTGCCCCTGGTACTCAGGGTACTCAAAACCCACCCAGCTGGAGGGGAGAGGAGGAAATCCCTCAGGGAGGTGCATCGTCGCAGCGCCCGGGTTCAGCCCAAGGTTGACTTTTCCCTCCCGTGCAGGGGATGGGGATGTCTTGGCAGGGTGTGATTCAGGGTCCTTGCTAGCAGAAAACGTTCCAGACTTTTGAGAGTGGCATCCATATCCCTAGGGCCACACCACTGCCTCTGACCTGTGCCTCGGCTCGGCAGGGTCTCCCTGCTTTGCAGATGGGGAAACTGAGGCACCATGCAGGGAGCGTAAGGAGGAAGTTGCAGGAAGAGACTGTGTCAGACACGAGGAAGCCGGGTGTCCTGGCTCCCTGGCAGCTCCTGACAATCCACTGGGAGCAGGGGGTTTGCAGAAGCAGGGTGCGCCAAGGGGCTACAGGGCTGGAGGGGCACTTACGGGCCAGACTCCACCTTGATGGAGCGGATCTTGCGGAAGCCGCGCTCCATGATGCTGGGGCACTCCATGAGGAACTCACAGCGCTTGCCCTGGAAGCTCTCCTCCTCCCACACCGTGATCTTGTACTGCCCCAAGGTGTCCATGGCTTCACTGCTGGTCATGCGGGTCGCTCAGCTGCTGGCAAAGCCCCTCACATCACCCCAGGCAGATGCCTCCCATCAGCCACCCCACTTTCTGCCACTGAGCTTGGAGTGCTGGCATGCTGCTCTCACATGTTCTGTGTCACCAGTAGATCACCCTCCCAGGCTGTCACAGGGGATGCTTCCCATTCCTTGTCCCTTGGTGCTGCCCAGTGAAGTGACCCTCAAGCTGCAGGGTGCACTTGCGTTGCCCCATATCTCAATGTGATGAACTTAGGGCTGCCTCAGTTTCTCCACTGTCAAGCTCCCTGCTATGAGTCCTGGGGTTGAGCTGGGGGCAGTGGTACTGTACCCAATGCAAGGGGTGGCAGTGACCCCAGCTCAGATGTGGGTGTGGGGTGCAGATCTGGGGTGGGGCAGCCCAGCTCTTGTAAAGGTGGGTGCCAGCATCCCTCCTGCCTGCACAGGGTCCCCTGCTCTGCCCCACAGCACCCCGTGGCTTGCCCTTCCCCACATGTGCGCTAGGTGGGGGGCTTGGTGTGGGGGTGAATGGAGCATAGCAGCGCCTGTGCAGTGGGGGGGCTCGGGGGGTCACAGCCTGGTACTTACTTGGTCGGCGGGGCAGGGCACAGAGGCGAAGTTGGAGGTGCCGGCGCTGGCTTTTCCCCTCACCCTTTATAGGCGAGCGCCGAAGTGCCGATGGTGCAGGAGGGCAGGGCGCTGTGTCAGCAGGCAGGGGACGAGGGGGAAGGGGGGGACGGGGTGCGCACCCCCCCAGGCTCTGGCTGTCCATTCCACTTAGGCAGTGTGGCGAGAGCGGCCCCCCCCGCGTCCCGCGGGGTGACAATGAAAGTGCTGGGCTGTGTTTGTGCAGGGCTCAGGGCACAATGGGCAAAGCGCCTGATGCAATGCTTTCCTTTCTGCCCCCAGACAATGTCCCTGCTTGGCCTGGGATTAGGGACCCAACCTTTCCCAGGGCACCAGCAGACTTTGGCAAGGTTGAGGCTAGTGGGAAGGAGGTGCCAGGGTGATGCAGGGATTTGCCACCGTGGAGGTGAGAGGCACTGATGTCCTCACACTGGGTGTGAGGCTGCTTGGGGCTGTATTTTTCCCTCTGCCACCAGATTCCTCCTCCAGCCAGGCTCTGCCTTGCACGTCTCGAGCTCGCAGAGCAGGGCAGGGTCTCAGCCTGTGTGGGGTGTGACAAGGTTAGGATGAGTGAGAGGGGTGATGGAGGAGGTGTTGACACAGCCGCAGCTTGGTTTGTCCATCCTCTGGGAGATGCAACGCCCTGCAGAGGTTCCAGACAGGGCACTGATGGACTCTGGTTACATGCTAGTCACTTGCAATGCCCTGGGCATGTCCTCTGGCCTGGCCAAGGGCTCCCTCTGCTCCCCACATACCTGCTGCTGAGGCAAGGGATACTATGCACATCAGGAGAGGACCAACATTGGGGCAGAGCCAAGTCCTTCGCCTGGGCAGCAAGAGCCCTGCCTGGGACTGTGTCTTGCCATTCAGGCATCCCCAGCACCTCCCACAAGGGCCTGGGCTGGATGAGGCAAACACAGGATGGAAAGGAATGGAAGAAGGATGCCCAGCTGCGCTGTGAAATCCTGGGCCTCTTGGTAACGGCGTTTCTTGCAGCGCCCCTTGCATAGCCTGCGGTGGGGCCAGGCACTCCCCACCTACAGCTGGGCAGGAGGGGCAAGGGCTGGCCCAGAGCACCACAAGCTTTCCCAGGAAAACCCCAGCCCTCCTGGGGGTCCTGAGCACGGGGTCAGCATCCCAAGGAAGCCCAGCAGCGCTGGGGATGGGCGGCGCAGTACAGGCAGCAGGGGGTGGTGGGAGGACTCCTGGCATCTCTGTCCCGTTCTCATCAGCAGCTTGGGACTGCGGAGTGACACCAGGGCGGGGCTGGGGGCAGGTCCTCTCCGTGTTCCCCCCGCTGCTCCGCAAGGCGCCCGGCGCTCCCGGCTCCAAGGCTGGTGCGAGCTGCGCCGATGCCTGCAGGTCCCAGCAGAGGGTGCAGCCTGGCAGCAGTTGAAGCTGGCTCTGGCCGAGGGACACCGCTGGCTCTCTGCCGGGGACAGCGCTGGGGAGGCGACCCTCAGCTTGCGACGCCCTGCGTGCGCGTAGCAGGGTGGGGGGAGGCCGCCTGGGAGCTGTGTGGGGAGCAGAGGATGGAGGGAGGGATGAGCATGATCCCAGGGGAGGGAAGGCGGTGCTTGGATGTAAGCAGATCCCCGGGATGCAGCCCAGTGGCCTGGGATAGCCCTCAGAGTGCTGGGGGACAGCTTTGGGCAGTGCTTAGGGATGCCAACACCTTGGGTGAGATGCAGAATTACCACACTACAGGGTCCCCCCGCACCTGAGCTGTGTGAGCAGGGGTGTAAGGCACTGCTTAGTTTGGGGTGCTATGGGGTGTGAGGGCAGTCTGAGGGTGCAGCACACTGCCTGATGTATTACAGAGCCCAGGGCTGAGACACCTCAGGATATGTGTAATGATGTGGGCTGTTATGGGGTGTGTGGGGCACTGTGTAATGTGCTACAGAATTTATGGGGCACTGATGGTGTATCAGCAGGGACACACAAGCAGCTCTGTCACCCCCTTCCAACCCTTTGGATAAAAACATGGATGCAGGCTGTGGCCCTTCCTCTCTTCTCAGCGTGTCCCACACACTGGGATGTGCCTCAGCCCCTGCTCAGCAGATCTGGGTCAGCCACATGGAAGCCGCAGCCACGTTCAGGGAACTCCCCACTGCACCCCAGCACGCTGATGCAGCCTGGCCTCCCTGAGCATCATCACCCAGCACCTCCACACAGTCTCTGCCACCAGCCAGCACCCCCGTGGCTGGGTCACCTGCCAGCCCCCAGCCACATCTGCCCAGGTGGGGACAGGGGCAGGCAGTGACTCTGCTCAAAGGCAGCTGCTGATACTGGCTCTGGGAGCTGATTAGCACTGCCTAGGGCCTCCTGCATAGGCTAATTTAATAAGGACCCCATGTCGCTCCCAGTTCAGTCTGTTCCCTGCGCTAGCAAAACAGATCTGGTTTCTCTGTGCCACCAGGCACAGCGTAGGTGGCTGGCAGCCCTGGGGCACTGTGAGGGAACTGGATTGCCCAAGTGCCCCATGACAAGCCCAGACCATGCTGCCCATGGTCCCCAGACACATGGATATACCCCGTGCCTTGTGCAGGTGCTGCTCCAAGCACAGTGCATGGCCTGAGGAGCCCCAGGGAAGGTAAGGCAGGTGCTGCTTGGGCATACTGATGCTGATGATGCATCTGGGACATATCTGAGGCTGCTCATGGCAGCACGTTGTCTTTTCCACTGCTATTATGAGTACCTGGGCTAGCTGGCCAGGACAGCACAGCTGTGTGCAGTCCTTCATCTACCCAAAGACATGGGCTGAGTCCTGGATACCCCTCCCAAGCCCAGGTAGCCCCTCTCCCCTTGCCCCCAACCCTGCTGTGGGCTGTATTGTCACCCCATGGGGATGGAGGTCCAAGGGCTGGGCCAAGCAGGAGCAGATGGAGGTGGTGCCAGTCCCTGTTTGTCTTTCTCTCAGTTGCCTGGTGCTCTGTTTGTTCTGGGGATGGCTTCCTGCTGCCAGGGCCTAAACAGGTGGCTGTTATTTGCAGGGTCTGGCTGATTAGATCAGGGGCAGTGTGTTGTTCCCCCCACCCAGCCCCTCCGCTCCTTCTTCCTCCCCTTTGTCCCCCAGGCCCATTTCCCTGTGAAATTGTCCTTGGCAATGTCACAAGTACCCCCCTTCCCTCTCAAAGCATCTCCCCTTTGGGGTTGCTCTGAATATAGCCACACAAGGTTTGGTAAACCCTGGTCAAAACCCCCGCTTCCACCTGCTGGGTGCCCAGATACCAGAGCTGAGGGGCTCGTTGGGGTCCCCACTGCCACTTGTCCCCTCCTGGGCCCTTGCTGACCACAGCAGACACACTTGTGCAGGCACATACCTGCCCTTGCAGAGGCACATACCTGCCCTTGCAGAGGCACTGCCCTGCCAGGGGAGCCCCGGCACACACCAGCCACCCGCACACGTGTCCCCTGTGCACCGCAGCCGGAACTCCCGGGACGTGTTGCCTGGCAGATGTTGCTGGGATTCGCTCCTGCACAGGCGTGCACGCACACTGCTGCCAGCTGTTCCGTGCCCGCACAGGGCCCGGGCGCTTGGGATCCCCCAGGACAGAGCTCGGCAGGTACCTGCCTTTGCTGCTGCACGCTGGGCAGGATGAGTCCCCAGGATGGGCAGGCAGAGGGAGAGGAGCTCCAGTGGGACCTGGGAAGTGGTGAAGGGCCCAGCCACTTGCAGTGCAAGGGGTACCTGTGCGTTCATGCTCACAGCTGGGTCTTGCAAACAGCCTCCCAAGTGGTCTTCCACACAGCACCCCTCATCCCAGCCTCCACTCTCCCCATGCACTCACAGACCCAGACAGCCACCAGTACCTTGGTGGGACCAGCTCTCCAGACCTGTCCACCTGGTACCCACACTGGCACCCTGGGCATCCCCAGGCATGCTGCTCACCCCCTCCCTGTGGGACCACGGCACCCACCCTGCTCCATGGCACCCACAGATCCTGAGGTGCACCCACAAAGCCCACCAAGACAAGGGTGCTCCCAGGAACACATACTCACCGGCTGCCACCCATCGGGGACCTGCCTGGCCCTCACCTGGCCCTGGCCGTGGGCTGCCCCCGAATGGGATTGTGCTCAGTCCCCCAGCTCTGCCAGCCTTGCTCAACCCCCAAGAGCTGTCAGGGCAGCGGGGGCCTCACCTGCCTGCTCACCACTTGTTCCCATGGGGATTAATCCCACTTGAAGGTCAGGGAGGCTCCGCCAGCTGCTCACCTCCTGCCTGTGGATTACAGCCCAGGTGCGAGCAGGTGGCAACTGCTGCATCCCCATCCTGGCCTGGCCCTGGTGTGGGGCTGACAATAGGGCAAAACTGAGCTGGGCTGCTCCAAAAGGGTCCCAGGGGTGGCTGGTCCCTTCAGCCTCAGGTGTCCCCCAACATCTGTCATACCCCACCCGGATGGACATGCCAGGCGCTGGGGCAGAGGAGCTGGTATCTGGTCCTCAGGTCCTGATCCTGACCTGAAACGGAGCCTGCTGGTGCCAGCCGCTGCAACCTCCTCCCTAATGCCACGGATGACCCCAGCCTGGCACCCCTTGGTGCCCCATAGTTACAGTGTCTTAGAGAAACATTCTGGTCCCTGCAAAGTGCCTGTGCAGACCAGTCCCAGGGAAGCACTGATGGAGACAGAGGCATGTCCAACTCCACACCTAGCCCATCCTGGATGCAGGTGCATCTGCTTCAGTACTTCCTATCGTATTTGGGGGGGCAGAGCTTCCCAAGTCCCAGCTTTATCTCTATCGCCTATAGTATTGCCATGGGGGTTGAGGGGGTGGTCCTTGGACCTCCCTTCCCCAGCTCTCTCAACCCCACAGTCAGGGGATGCCAGCTCAGCCAGCACCCGGCCAAGGTCTCATCCAGCCTGGTGCTCCTCCACTCCCCGTTGGCACCCTCTGCAGCACCAGCAACCTGAGCCAGGGTGAGGCTCATCCAGGAGGCAGAGGTAAAGCCTAGCAGTGGTGTCTCCCCTCCTCCAGCCACTCTAAGGGAGCTGCACAGACGTGGGCTCAGCCAGGCGCTGTGACAGGAACAGAACATCCTGCCTGAAGGCTCCCAAAGCTGGCAACAGCTGGGACAGGAGCAACAGTCCTGGCACCCTGCTCCACACACATCCACCCTGAGCAGGCTGCCCATGCACTGGGGACACCAGCTGGCCTGCAAGGGGGGCTCCCCACCACTCACCCCTTCCTCAGAGCTGCCATTGGAGGATAGAGTGGAGGCACTCTGAGATGCAGGACTTGTGCAAGCTCCGGGGTTTTCTCCCCAGCACCTTGAGTGCTCCAGCAAGGACACCCCCTTATCCCCTTTGCTCATGGAGGTTCAGAGCCCTTTACAAGGGAAATGAAAAAAACTGTCTCTTCATCCCTCTGGAATATCACCACCTCACCAGTGGGAGTAGGGGGAGGATGCCAGGCTGTACCTACCCTTGCCTGACGCTCCATACCATCAGGAATGGGCTCAGGGTGGGCAGAGCTGCTTCTTGTTTCACTGTGTCAGGATGCAGCTCCATGCCTGGGATCACCTCTCTCCTCCACCTTGCCTTCCAGATAGCAATTAGCTTGTCCCACTTGCAGCTGTGTTGAAGGCTGCCTCTCCCCATGGTCTTGAGTTGGGGGAAAATATGTGGGACAGGCCAATCTCCTGAGGACTGCATCTGAAGCGACAGCCTGGCACAGTGAGTGTGGTACTCCAGCACAGAGCCAGGACAGTCCCTTATGTTCCCTGCTGCAGTCCTGGCTTTGGCCAAGAACAGGCTGGAGAGCTGAAGACAGCCAGGGGTGTTCAGCAACACCCTCTCTCCAACATTAGCCCAGCCCCGGGGACACAAGCAGCCTGGTTCCTTGTGCAAGCTGTGTGGGTACCCGCAGCGGTGCTGGGACGGGGTGACCTTCAGTGGCAGGGTGCCCCTGCGCAGCCTGGGCATCTCCTCCAGGCACAGCAGAGCCACGGTGCAGGCTGGGTGGGGGACAGCTGGGACCTAGAGGCGCCCACGCAACCCTGGTGCTCAGCTCCTGAAGTGCCTAACCAGCCTGGTGTGCAGTGGCAGCTCCCTGGGCTGATCTCCAGAGGGTGCTGGGGTGCAGCGGGCAACCAGCTGCCTCTGCCACATCCTGCAGCAAAGCACACCCCATCCGGGCTGGGCAGGACACCCAGCGTGCAGCAACGCTCATCTCTGCTCATCTTCACCTTCATCTGATGCACACCAGGATGCAGAGCAGTGAGTGTGGCAGGAGCATGGCCAGTGCCATGTGTTTAGCTCAGCAGAAGCACACACAAATGCACATGTGCATGCACATACACATGCAGATATAGGGCAGCAGCAAGATACACCAGCTCTGCATTGCCTGCCTGGCTCAGGGAGGGCACACACACAAAAACATATCTGCAAACACACACATGTGCATGTGTGCACATACACCTGTGTGCAGCTACACTTGTATGCAAATGCAGCCCCAGGCACACATGCCTCCCCAGCAGGCGCCTGCACCCTGCCCTCCCCATGCAAATCCTCCCTGTGCAAAGCTGCACCATGCCAATCCCAGGTTCCCAGGTCCTCAAAGCCAGGCAAATGGCCATGCAGGGCCCAGGGGGCCACAGCACCGCACAGTGCAGGCAGCAGTACTCCCCTGCAACTTGTTCCCTGTCAGCCTGGTGCAGCCCTTGGCACCAGTGCTGGCTCTGGCATGGATAAATATGGTGTTCAAGGGCCCTGGCTCTACCTGACTGAGGATCAGCTCATCCTTGGGTGCTAACCGTGCCAGACAGTCATTCCCCAGCCCACACAGCCTGCAGGGCAACAGGCTTCCAGGGGTCAACCCCCAGCTTTGAAGGGTGTCACAGCTTCCAAGTGCCACTGGGCTGGCAGAGCCAGGGCAGGGGGAGCAGGCTGGGAAGATGGCAGAGGGGCAATTCCCAGTGCTGCCTCTTGCAGCTATCCCCTTCTCCTGCTGGGACGCACATGGGGGCTCTGGCTTCCTGGTGGTTGCCCAGATACCCTGAAAACCCCAAAAAGGAGGTGCTTTTCTAGAGCATCCCAGCTATGCAGAGGGTGCAGCATGGGTCTCAGGTTCTGTCAGGGCACAAGGCAGGCCAGCAGGGTGTGGAACCACTGAGGGAGAGCAAGGCGGCACCTCCAGAGCCCTGCTGTGCCAGATACCATCTCTGCTGGGCTCAGCTCCCATGGGGACGCACGTGTGGTGGCTGGAGCAGCACCGGCAGCAGGGTCTGGCTTTGCTCAGAGTTATTAACCATGCTCTGTTTGATCCCAGCCGGAGCAGGGCACCTGCAGGGAGTGTGCATATTGGGGGATGTGTTGTGCTTTCTTGGCTTTTCAACTTTGCCAAGCTTGGTGACAGGAGACAGAACCTGGAGACACAGCCCAAAGGGCCCGTGGCCACTGCCATGGCCACTCACTGCACAGTTTGGTGGCTGTTCCAAGGCAAGGATGCACACTTTCTCCTGGAGAAGTGTGGGGATGCTCTTTGATTTTGGTGCTTTCTGACACCACCTGTTGGAAGCTTTCCAAGCATCTGCCCAGGCAGGAGACCAGGAGCTGCCTTACCTCCATCCCTTGCAGGGTGCCCAGGAGAAAACAGGGGTCTCTTGCTCCAGGGCAGAGGCTATTGAGGCTTGTCCTATGTATGGATTGGGTGGGGGTGAGGGGAAGCAGCAGGAATCATCCTGTTCCTTGGCACACTCCTGGGCTTCTTCTCCTCCAGCCTCTCCTCCATCCACAACATCGGCTGTGCTCAGCCTTCATGGTGTTTGCAGAGAGGCTGCAGGAAGCACTCAGGACTCACCTGTAAACTCAAAGCATCCCTGAGCACAGTGGGGCCAGAGCTGGGTCGTGTGCCTCAAGAGAGATGCCTGTTCACTACAGCAGCAGCAGCACACTCAGGGCTTTCAGAGAAGCCACGAACAGAGCCCAGCGTGGCCAGCCAGGGAGGTGTGGGGCTCTTGCCATTCCCGCACAACATCCTGTGGTGGCAGGAAAGCAGATCCATTGCTGTCCCATCTCCCAGCTGTACAGGACTCCCTGCTGTTTCCACGGCACTAGGAGCAGCCCCAGGCTCCAAATGTCTCTGCAGTGGCTGCAAGGCGACAGGGACAGAACATGGGATGGAAACAGAAGTGCAGATCAAGCACTGCACTGCACTTTGAGAGTGGGGCAGGCAGTGGGCAGGGTTGTCCTGGAGCAGACCTGCTGGTTTCCCGGAACTACCCTGCCATACACTTTCACAGCGAGCATAGGCAGAGGGATTGCCACTGCAGGAGCTGGTACCTGGCCTGCAGGGCAAGGGTGAGCGGCAGGTAACACCTACCCTGGGCAGCCCAGCACACGGGCAGACAGACCCTGGAAGGGCTCCTAGGGGTGAGCCAGAGCAGAGTGCGAGGGAAAGGATACAGCACCCCTCATCCTCTGCCCTGCTCTCCCGTGCCTGCTCCTGCCCTCCCTCTCTGCTGCCTGCATCAGCATCAGCAAAGTTCCCTTGGTACCAGCAGACTGTTGAGACCTACCTGAGCGTTTGGCAGAGCCTGGTGAGCTCCACCCTGAGGCAGCATTGTGCAGCACTGCCAGGGCTCCCTGTGCCTGCAACTGTGCTGCTGGGGTGCAAGGGCCAGGGTGCCCTTCCTTCCCCAGCAGGCTGCAGCAGGCAGCAAGCAGCCGCACAAGCAGGTGTATGTGCCTAGTGAGTTAGTGTTACACATGCTGGTCATGCCATGGGCACACATGGGTCCTGCAAGTCACGGCCTGCAAAGCTCTGTCAGAGACGCCACGTGGGTCCCCCGTCCCACACATGTGTGGCTCCTGTGGTGTTCATGCATAGTGCTTGTGGATCGCATTGCCTTATGTGCGCTGCCTGTCCATCCCCTCATACATGTGCCACACACAGATCAAACACTGCACGCACGTGTTTGGGTGAAGCCTTCATGTTGTGCATGTCCCTTGCATGCTCAGCAAATGGGATGTGTGCTCATCCTGGCACACATGCTGCAAGCAAGCGTGCACTCCCTGTGCAGGCTGCAGGTCAGCGGTGTGCGGGTGCCGTGGTACCCATGCCGCACACTTGCAGATGGGCTGGACCTGCCTAACGCGAGCCGAACGAACAAAACGTTCAGGTCAGGTCTTGCACGTGGGGCTCGACGCCAGGCAAGTGCAGAGGTGCTCCAGGCTGGGACGGCGTGGGCTCCAGGGGTGCTCTGCTGTGGGCTGCTGGCAGCCCCTTCCCCATCCTTTGTCCCAAGCTGGGTGCCTCCAGGCTGGGAGCTGGTGTCCTTGCTGCACCGGCTGCTCTGAACCAGCTCCAAATGAGCTCCTCTGGGGTAAAGTCCAGAAGGTAGATGCTTGACACCTGCTGCCTGGGAAAGCCAAACAGAGCAGGGGCGGGTTAAACTGGCATGGCAAGGTGGGGAGGCAGGGTGGGAAAACAGGAGAGGAAGGAAGGAAGAAAATAAATGAAGGAGGGGAGGGAACAGAAATCATTGTAACATACAGGTGAGAAAGAAGGGAAGAGTTAAGGGAAAGGGACAGTTGGGACAATGTCTCCAAAGTCCATCCGTTCCCTGCTGGGAGCTCTGGGGTGCCATCAGCATCCCACTGCTCATCCCAGGGGCCCCCAGGCTGTTGCCCATGCCCAGCACCCTGCTTGCAGCCAGGCAGGCAGGACCCCGGCCCACGTCTGCTGGGGTGCAGCAGCTCACCTGGCTCTGGTGACACGCTGGCAGCTGGCAGGTGAGCGGCTTCGCCTTCCCCCGCCAGCTCACGGCAGAAAATGAGGGTGACGCGGGCTGGATGGGGCTTTTATAGCCCTGATAAAAATAGCGCTGCCTGGCCGGCGGTCGGGGGGCCGGAGAGATGTGACTGAGCAGAGACAGGCGAGAGGGCTGGGCTGGCGGCAGCGAGCCTTCTCCCAGCACACCTGTCACAGCCCTGTGTTTGCTCAGAGCAAATATTGACCCAGGGAAGGCAGGCTGGGCAAGGGAGGCGATTAGCCCACCTAGATTAGAGGCAGAGCAGGTCTCTATGCAAACTCTGCATCGCTGCCTTTGTTAATGGGAACCTGATGGGCTGATAGGAGCCAGGAGCCTGGGTGCTGGGGCAGGAGGAAGGAGGAGGAGGTGGTGAGGGGGAGAGAGGAGGAGACATTCATTAACCTGCACTGGAACAACACCAGCTGTCACTTTTCCACCCACCTGCCTGGCTCACTTTGCAGCTGGGGGTGAGGCAAGAGCAGAGGACCAGCACAGGCAGGCATGGGGAGCCGTACCTGGGTAGCTCTGGGATGGGGACTGCTTGCTTGCACTGCTTTGGGATTCTGGGAGGTAAGCAAGCAGTACGGTCCCAGGGCAGGAAAGCAAAGCTAGTGCCTGACACTGAGCACCAGTGATGGGCTCTCTTGTCCCCACCTCAATCCTCCAGCTCATGCTGAAACCCCCCTGGGCACACCAGAACGATGCACACTTCATTTAGAAAAGCCCACAGACCTCTGAGTCAAGCAGCAAAACAGAGCTTGACAAAACCACCTCTGCTCACTCTGTTTGGGAGTGTTTCCAGCATGGCCACATGGGCCAGGAGCCAGCTGTCCTAGTGCAGCCCTAAGAACAGGATGTGTTTCACTCCATGCGCACATGCCTCCCAGTGGGGTCGCTGCATCCCAGGGTCACAGTACTCTCCCGCATCCCGGCTGTGTCACTACCCAGCAGGGTAATGGGTGCAGGCACCTCCGTGCTGGCCCTGGGGACAGCGTGCAGAGAACACGGGAAGGGGGTAGCAAGAAAATTTAAGCACACTCCCGCAGCAGGCAGCCACATTACCCAGCCCTGACAGTTACAGAATCATAGAATGGTTTGGGTTGAAGGAACCTTAACAATCCCCTAGTTCCAACCACCTGCCATGGACAGAGACACCTTCTATCAGACCAGGTTGCTCAAAGCCCCATGCAACCCGGCCTTGAACACTGCCAGGAATGGGACAGCCACAACTTCTCTGGGCAACCTGTGCCAGTGCTGCACCATCCTCAAAGAATTTCTTCCTGATGGCTAATCTAAATCTACTCTCTGGCAGTTTAAAGCCATTCCCCCATTGTCCTATCCCTATGCGCCCTTGTAAGAAGTCCCTCTCCAAGCTTTCTTCTTGGCCGGAGCCAGTAGGAGCTGTGCTATCTCTCTGGGTTTCTCTGGCACTCACAGATCCCTGGATAACGGAGCATGAAGTGCAGCTGCAGTGGCAGGAGAAGCTCCTTTGTCCAAGTGCACTGGCCTGTTTGTGTAGATGGGTGTAACACTGCTTCAACCCGCACAGCAGAAACCTGCAGGTATCCTGGTCCTGGGTGCGCTTTAGAAACTGCCATCATTGCTCCTTCCAGAGCTGAAGCGTGCTTGCAGGTTGCAGTAAATGATTTCCAAATGTGAGTGGACAGTGGCGGATCCTTAGCCACTGACACCCAACCCTTCTTCCTTGGAGCCTTGTCCCTCTCAGAGTCAGGATTTTGAAAGGCAGGCTCCATCCCTCCTGCCTGCTGCTGCCTCTGCAGGATGGGGTCCCCAAGCCTGCCATGGGGAGGAGCTGGAGCAATGTCAACCTGCTGACCTTGCTCATCCTGATCCTTCTTTACAGTAATTTTGCCAGCCAATGATATGCGGAACCACTGCTGCCCTGGGCTGTGGTGCTAAGATGGAATGTGATGTTCCTCCTTGTTTTGACACTATCAGACCCCAACACTTCTCCTTTCTTGGTGTGGGGAACACGCTGGGCAGGACTCACCTCTCCCTGCAGAGCAGCAGCTCCTGGCATAAACAGGCTGCCTGGCTGATACCTACATTTCCAAAGGAGCCATGAAAAACATCACACCAGTGATGCTGTGGTTCCAGAAGACATCTCCAAGCCTATGTACTATGTTAAAGATGATCTTTTACCCAACCTCTCTCCTGCTAGGGCAGGGCCCCACCACAGAATCATAGAATGGCTTGTGTTGGAAAGGACCTTAAGATCATCAAGTTCCAACCCCCCTGCCATGGCCAGGGACACCTCACACTAAACCATGTCACCCCAAGGCCCTGTCCAACCTGGCCTCAAACACTGCCAGAGATGGAACATTTGCAACTTCTTTGGGCAACCTGTTCCATTGCCTCACAGTAAAGATGGCCCTTGCAGGTCTGCTCTGTGGATAATGGGAGAACAGCAGGTCCCTTAACCCTGCAGAGGGCCCTGTGCTGGACAACTATCTCATTCCCAAATATCAAAGCAACACAACTGAGTCAACAAAACCCCACTATCTTAGACATGGGAGACCAGGGGTAGAGGGTCTCTGCCCACCTCTGCTAAGGATTTTGGGAGCATCACCTTCATGTTTTTGCTCTCCAGGCTTTGCCTTCCCTGTGCAGACACTGCAGGCTAGTCAGGGCAGGAACTTTTCAGGTTCCTACCTAATACGCAGTAAAGGGGGAAGAGAAGTGGCTGATTCCAAGCAGGGGCTGTGCCAGGGCCTGTCACTGCAGCCGGGGGACCAGGGACTGTCTGCTAACACTGCCCCCTTCCCACATGGATGCAGAGCCATGCCAAGGGGGTCTTCGCAGGGGATTCAGGATCCCCAGCTGTAATGGGACAGCAGAGCCTTGCAGACACCCTGGCAGGGAAGACCAGAAGCAGCTTTGTTCCCTTCCCTTTATCTCCCAGACAATGGCACATTCAGCAGGTGTTAAATGTTTTAATGGGATTCAGGATAGCTTCTGTTGCCCACCTGCCCCAAGGCCATTTCACCCCTCCCTAGGAACCGGGACTAACAGCCAAGAAGAAAAGGCCTGTTGTGTGTTGCATTAACTGGCTGATGACTGAGCACTCCTGATAACCAGCACAAGGAGGAGGGGAACTCCATTAGCTTTGACAAGCTCACACTCGGCCACCCTCACGCTGGCTGTATGGTTACCTGTCAGCAGCCTATCCTGGCCCCAGCCCCATAGGAACATCATCCCACTTCACCACCTTGACATCAGTGGGAAGGAGCAGGTCCTGTATCTTCAGTATCTCAGTTGGAACGATGTGAGTTATGAAAGTGGCTGGTTTTGGCGCAGGGGCCGAATCGAGCCAGTACAAGTTCAGAGTTCTTCCTGCCTGAGACCCAAATGCAGTTAGCGGAGATGGGGTTTCTCCCCTCTTCTTGGAGCTGGGCTGTGGGTCTGGCTCACTACAGTCCCACAGTTCATTGCCTTCACCCTCGGCAGTGGCAAAGGGCCTCTTACAAAGCTGCTTACTAAGGGACAAACCCTCCCTCCCTGCGCATCTCCATCACATCACTTGGGTAAAAGGGCCAGGGAGCTGGCAGCACAGCCTCTGACAGCAGAAAGGGGGCAAAGCCTTCATAGTCTGAGATGGTGTGGGATTCAGTTAGGTTGAGGGAATGGCCACTGGTGGGGAGGCTCCATTTCTCCAGTGATGTGGACAGCAGCGTTGCCTGGTCACATGTGGAGTGTTTTCTGAAATCAGGGCCAGGGCCAGGGCCTAGTTCCCATTTTGAGAAAGAGGAAGCAGAAATTGCACCAGCCTGGGAAGGGGTCTGGCCCTGGTATATTTTTAACTTAGGATGAGGATAAAAGAAGAAAAGCGTGACAGCCGCTGAGGGCTTTGCTTAGTGCATGCTGTGTGTTTCTGGTTGACAGGCACCAGACGAAACCTAGAATACAGGTGATACATCACCATCTCACACACCCTGCAAAGAGCAGAGGGGAAAAAGGTTTCTCTCTCAGAGGCAGGGGTAGCTTTCAAACCTCTTGTTCCCTGACTCACCTGTTGCTGAAAGATTCTCAGAGCTCTCTCCTACTAGAGAGATGCTAATCAGAGAAGCGAGTTTACCTCTGGTAGTGCTTCAACAGGCAGGTAAAGTGTGAGTAATGTTTCCTCCAGGCCCAGGCTGTGTTCAGCACAGGAGAGAAGGGAGGATAGGAGCGTCAATGGCAAAAAAATAATTCCCTGCACACGTGTCTGCACTCAGGTTCCATCCGTTCTCTCTTGGGCATTACACCAGACTAAAACACAGCATTTCTCATGCTGACCCATCTGTCCCACAAGGCAGGAGTTAAATGGTGATTCAGATAAGGGAGCATCAGATCATGCAGGAGGCCTGAGGACCCTGTCTGCTGCTCCAGGCAGCTGGATTCAGACTGCTTTAGGACAAAAGTGAGGCCTCTGCCTTTGCAAGTGTTAACCACTTCGGAATCCTGGCACAGGACTACAGAGCATGCGTAGGGAGCAGCCTAGACCAGGCAGACTCACCCCAACAGCCTAGCCCTGCTGCTGCCTTGAGCTGGGCAGAAAAGAAGTAGGACCCCATCATCCTTCCAACACCAGCACAAGTCAGAAATGCTGCTGTGTGACCTTGGAGATCTTGCACACAGGGTATCTGGGAGGGAAGAGAGGATCTGCGCCTCGCATGAGAGGGATCCAGGATGCAAGTGAAGGCCCCAGGCACCCAGGCTGAGCACAGGAGCTGGCAGTGCCTTTGCTGTATCTCTGACAACAGGAACAGCTCAGCCCTGGGGCTTAGTAATGGTTACGTGGGCAGGGTCCTTGTACAGAACAGAGCGCTGGGGTGGTGCTGAGTGAGCTGCGGCCCCCCCCGGCACAGCAGGCAGCTGTGGGCAAAAGTCCTCTGTCTCTTCTGGAGCATGGGCTTCTCTTTGGCTCCAAGGTGCAGCCCTGTTCTTGACTGGACGCTGGCACTGCGAACACAGCGCAGGAGGGTGTGGAGGGGAATACCAGCTGCGTTCCCCCTGGAGCAGGGTGCCCCGCAACGTCACGGAGCCCGTAGAGGGGCTGCAGAAGAGGGAAGATGCTGCGAACCCAGCCCGGCTGCCTGGCACGGCCGGCTGCAGCCTCTGCCGGGGAGCAGGCAGCCGGTGCCCGGCCCTATCCTCAGCCCTGCCTGGCATTTCTCACAACTAACACTGCCACCTCCCGGCTGTGACAAACCTGCTCTGCGCAGCGACGCCCCTCGAAGCCCGGCGGGACCCTTCAGCCAGGCCAAGGCTCGAAGCATCCCCTTCCCCCTTTTGAAAAGCTAAGAGCTTGTCTAGATACTCCCAAACCCAGATGTATCGATTACGTATGTTACATGCCGGTGTCTGTGTGCCCAGAGGCCAAGCTGCTTTTATTGGGTTGCTGAATGTGCTGGACGGCGCTGCAGCCTCTCTCTCGGGCTGGGTTGCTGTCTATGGGACCTGCAGCAGCCTCTGGAGCAAGGAGGAGAGGAGGATTCAGTACCTGCATCCTACTGATGTTGTCAGGGGCTTAGCGTGCCCAGCTGTCAGTCCATCCTCAGCCACATTTCAAAGAAGATTCCTCTCCTCTCCCAGTTCATACAGACTGGGGGCAGTGGGAACAGTCACAGAGGTTGTCCATGTGCTCTGTAGCAGAAGGAGGTTCTTTGATGATATGGCCAGTTGCAGACAGGCAAGATCTCATTAGCTCTGCTGTAGGGTTGCCAGAGGATTTTAATTGGAAATGAGGACATAATCAGGATAAAGGCCCTCAGAGGCAGACAGCATGCTGAGGTTCGGCCATGGGGTGGGAGGATTGGAGTTGCACTGTACACCACAGGGACAGACTGTAGAGTGGAGGCAGTTGATGCACTGACAAGCTCAAGCAGCCCAGTGCCCAGCGGCTACTCTCTTGAGGGTGGTGGACTGGTGATTCTGAAGAAGAGGAGATTGGTTTTGGGTTGTGGAGAGTGCAGCCTGCTGCTGCCTCCCCCCAGGCAATCATCACTCACCCAGGGAAACACCCAGTTTCTATCTAGACGAGACTCTGGAGATGACATCTCCACCCAACAGCTCTCTCCTGTCCTCCCCCAATCCAATCAGCCTGCATTTCTCTCCAAGCTGGGGCAAAGCATCATGTTTTGCCCTCAGCCCCAAATCTGCCTCCCTACCAGCAGCCATTCCCTCACCCTAACTGAATCCTACACTATCTTAGACTATAAAAGCTTTGTCCCCTTTCTGCTGTCAGAGGCTGTTGCTGCCAGCTCCCTGACTCCTTTACCTAAGAGGCCTCCTTGTGCTGGGCTCTCCAGTGCCTCAGACTCTTCTGCTAGCAGTTCACTCACAGGGCCCTGCCCCTGAACTGCATGATGGTCTCGGGTCCATAGAAAGGCTGTATCATTATCATTTCTGCTCTGTGGCTTAGGACAAGCCAAGAAGGGGCAGAGGCTTTGGGAGTAGATTCCCTGTTTTGCACAGGCAGCCTTGACGTTAACAGCCAGTGATCCAGCTAATCCATGCGATCTAGAAAATGGGCTGTACTTCAGCTTGACATATTAAGGACAGGTCCTAACCCCTCCCAAAGTACAGATACACTCTGCTACCTTTGAGAAGGGCTGGAGGGTAGAGCAATGACCCTGGGCTGGGCCGTCAGCACCACTTCCCCACGGCTGGCTTCAATCAGGATATTCTGCAGCGTGTTCTCCAGCACCAGCTCCACCAGGCTTCTAAAGGCTGGCTGCCTGGAGGGACAAATGCACAGGCAGAGGACAGCTATCAGAAAGCAGATAAGGCAGGCTGCTTGCTGTGACTCCTCCCAGGACACATCTCCCAACACGCACAGTTTCCTACACACTGAGGCCAATGAACCAAAGACTTAAGCAATGGGGTGCTGACCCCTCTCCCAGAGCTGCCACCAGCTGGTGTCAGGCCCTGACCTCAGACAGAGCTGGGTGACTGTGGTTTTAGTGGTTCCTCCCTCCAAGCTGTGCTGTAGTTAGTATTTGTGCATATGCTTGTGGCCTGGAGCAGTGTGTAGCCACAGCAAATCCAAGGTGATGAAATACTATGGTAAAAGTGAAAGGTAAGGTTAGCACACATTGCACTGTAATGTCCAATACATCCAGGACTATCCGAAGGGAAAGCAGAGATCACTCTCTAACGGTGTTCTGGCACTGCCCACAGCTTGACCCCAAACACAGCAAACCTTCACTCTTCATAAACCGCACTCAGGAGAGGGTGGTTAGGTGAGCTAGTGTCGATTTCCACCCAGGACACACAGAACAACTCAGAAGTGCCACAGATGGAGAAATGAGTTTCTGGCCAGGCAGTGCACTGCCATGGCTCTAGTGCCTGTGCAGCTTCCTCACCTGCTTATCATCTCCTTCTGCTCCCTCAACTGCTCATGGTGGGAAATCTCCAGCCAATTATTACTGGGAGAGGTTTCCTGCCTCATTTTTTTCCTCTCTCCATCCTTCCCAGGGTAAAGATCTGGCGAGGCAGAGACCCTGGAGGGGACTCTGGAGTACTGTCTCCTATCCTGGAGTTCTGCTGATTCTGCACACCGAAACTGGGAGAAATATGGAATGGGCTCATCCAGGGTGCTTCTTATTGCATCATGGAGCTGGGTGTTCTCCAAGAGGCCTCTGGGAGGACAAATATAAAGGATGAATCCCAGGAAATCAGATGACCGATGTCAATGTTTACTCTGTCCCTTCTTGCATTCTGCGCCTGAGAGAGCCATAAAGATGGCTTGAGCTAAGGAAACTTCCTTTTCCTCCCCAGCACTGGTTCTTTACATTTTTGCACCTGACAAAAAAAATAGGTGAATCCCAATGCAGCCTCTTCCAAGCTCATGGCAGCAAAGTACCCGGGTGTCCTGGGCAGTGACACCATTCACTAAACAGAGATGGGCCTCTCCCCTAGCTAGGGAGCAAGATCTTGCCTTTGGCTATTACACCAGGGCTTCTGAGCTCTAGTTCTCAGTGCAGCCTTTTCCAGGCTGCATCTCCCATTCTGGTGCAGAAGGAATGCACAGATTCCTTTGGGATTAGCAGAGGGCTGGCCATGCTGCATACATTCCCCTCCAAACTGAGTGGGGGTAAAAGGATACACACCTGATGACACCTGCAAGTATGTCAGTCACTATCTGCACCTCCTGTTTGGAAGCAGCAGCCAGGGACAGCCTTTTGGGCTCCACTTCCATCCTGTCTTTGTCCTTTCTCCCATCCACAAACTTGGTTTCCAAGGGCTGGTTGCTGAAGGGGCTGGGAAAGAAGGAATTCTTCTATCAGTGGCAGAACCAAACTGCCAAAGACCTACATCCCCCTGTTTGAGCAGCAGCACTGGAGGCACGCAGGGAGCAGTGCAGGAGTGGAGCTGCTGCATTTGTGAACGTAGCAGGGACATTGTCATGACAGAGGAGCACTGAGCTTTGACAGTATCTTCTTTTTGAGGGAAGGAGACAAAGGTCATGTTAGCTAATGCTGGGGAAAGCAAGGCACCACTTGCCTAATACTGCAGCATTGGAGAGGAGCAGAGCAGAGCTCTAAATTCAGTGCATACCACAGCATGGGCAGCCCTGGCTCAGATGAAGATGCAAATCCAAAAAGCTTACCAGAACAAAAGGTATTTGTGGAGTTCAGAGGTGAATTTGTTGAAGAAGTCCTCAAGAGAGTAGGCTGTGGCTGTCACACCAAGGTGTAAGAGGATGGGCTTGGGAGGCTCTGGTTTGACCCACACCCTGCTGGATTTTTTGTCCAACAGCCGCCTCCTGTCAATGTGTCCAGCTGGCTGATTTGGTGTAGGGTGCTTTTTAATAGGGGGTAACGTCTGTTAGAAAGAAAGAAATGGCAGGTAGTGAGCTTCTCCTTTGGCCACAGATAGGCTGGTGTAGGTGTGAGCACAGGCCTGAGTACTGGGAAGCCCAGCAGCCAGCTCCAAGACCCTGGACAGCAGAGAGTGTCAGAATGATCTTGGCACTGCAGTTCTCCCATCAGGCACAAGTGGCCATGCTGGGAATCAGGTCCACTCTATGCTCCCTGCCTAGTATGCCAGCCCTGAGCATTAGCAGGACTTCAAGGTCTCCCCAAGATACTTGGGGGTGTTGTTTTCCTATCCAACACTTTTGGACCTCCAGAATGTGCAGAAGTGCATGCAAAAATAGTCTCCCAAGCCTGGAAGGAAACCAGGAACTGACTCCAGCCATACTACATGGGCCAGTTTGGGTTTGCATTACCAGCACTCAGTCTGGGGGAAGTTTCTTAGAGCAGGAGTAGTCAGAAGCCTGGGCCAGAAGGACACCACCCAGTTTTGGAGAAGCCCTCATGCATTGCAAGACTTCAGAAAATTTTGAGACATAATTGTCCAGCCTCTGAGAATGAGGCCAGAGCCCTTCACTGCTCCAGACACAGAACAGGTGATTGCAGGCTCCAAATTAACACTAGGAGAAAAACCCTATAGGACTAAACAAAACTGCTTTTACTTTTCCTCAACCATCCTTATATTCATCCCAGTGAACGCCTCAACCTGCATCACTGATTACACGTAACAGCGCAGAGCAGACAGTCCAAAGCTAGAGCTGCCCTGAGCTACCTTCACACAGTACAGTTGAGGATATGCAGAGGCACTCTGCAGGGTCCCAGGAGCACTGCTAGAACCTTACTATGATGGGAATCCTGAGGTAACAAGCTGTATCTCCTAGCTGAGTCAATCTGCTCAGGCCCAGCCTCACGCAAGCTCCCCTTGACCCTTCCACCTCTTGGGTTAGCTGGTTCTCCACAAGCCCTGTCATTCCCACAGCACGTACTGCAGATGGCTGTACACACAGTGTGGCTCTGCCTTTGGGCTCAGGCAGTTCTGCAGAGCATTCGCTGGGATCTTGTCTCACACCTTGCCACAACTGCTAGAAAAGCTGTCATACTTGTGCAAACTTGAGGGGCAAATTGAGCTTTAAATTTTTCTGGGCACTTAACTCCAGGCAGTTCCAGTGTGCAGTTTCTCCTGAGGCACAGAGCACAGCTCTTTTAGCAGTGAGGACAAAGTCTGCACCACATCATGCCAAGGTCCTGCCACTTTCTGTCATGGCACACATTCCATTGTGGCCACAGCATGTAACAACCAGCCCAGGTACTGACTGCCCTGTGTGCATCTTTCCTGCTTATTCAAAACCTTTCCACCTTTCTCCAGTCATGGGTGCACACTTGGTTCCAGTTTCACTTCCTGTTCACCTCAGTTGGAAAGTTACTGCCAACATGGTACAGTCAGTCTGCTGCTTCTGGCTTCTCCAAACAGTCTGTCTCCCAAAGCCTTGAAGCTACAAATCATGCTGTGCTCTCTGTCCAGGCTCCCACGCTGTGATATCAGCATCTGCCTCTTTTCTAAAGCAGTCAGTTTGATTCTACTATGGGTGAGACAGGTCTGACTTACCTTGTATCTCCTCATCACAGCTGAGGATTCAGGAAGAATTTGTGTCTCAGCAGAATCTGATGACCTCTGAAAGGAAAGGGAGTTGGCAGGGAGAAGGAAGAGAAGTTGTCTTATAGGAAAGATACGGAGCAGAACAAGACTCCAGGATTTTGTTTTACTTTGTCCCAACTGAGTTAATGACCTCATCCTCCCATTCTTCACTCAGGCCACATTCTTACTGGCAGTAACACATTTCTCTCCAGTGTTTATTCATAGTTAAAAATCCAGTCATCGGCTTCCAGAGCCACTGGCTTTGTTTCCCCTAAGGCTTCTCATGCACTTAAAAATTTCAGACAATCATTAGCAATTTCAGAGTTTGTGATTCCTGTCTAAAAACCAGCATCTCCTTTTCTGCTATCCACAGACCAGCTATGGGATCTCAAATAGATCAGGGTCTCATGTCCTTTTATCAACTTGCCTAGATTTTCTTAAAGAACATTTCTTGTGGACATGGGTTGCTGTTTCTGAGCTGAGCTATGCTGCTGTAAAGTTCTGGCAGTACTTACCCCTGCAGGTGACTTTTGCTTCCCCAGGTCCTTCTCTGTGATGGTGAATTCCACAGCCTGCCTTGCCTTTTCCTTCTCCCACTCCCTCAGCTCCCTCTCGTACTGAACCAGGGACTCCTGGATGTATAGCTATGAAGCAAGCCATGTTTGGAGTGAGCAGGGCTAGAAAGGAGCTGTAAATAATACAGTCTGTGGCTCAAGTTCATGCCTGTCACCAATTCCTTCCTTCCAAGAGATCGCAGGCAGAAGCCCACTCCCTTCCCATGTCTTCCAGTAGCAGAAAGGGAGAGAACCAGTATTGTAAGACTGATACAGAGAAAACACTATCTCTTGCAAAGAGCAAGTGTCCAGAGGGACACTACTGCAAGTCTGTGCCCTCACTAATATTACAGAAGCAAGACTTGCTTTTTACAGATACTTTAAGTCTCTGACACCCACTGAAAACCACTTCCATTCAAACTGTGACCTCTCATAGCTGTGTTCAAGTCACAAAGCCACGTTTCACAATTACACCTCATCTAGTGAGCCACACGGACACTTAAACCACCAGAAGAGATGAAGCTCAGTATCTCCAGGAATGAGAAGCATTGGCCAGCATTATGGAGCAAAGTAGGATTCCTTCAGCTTGCTGACTGCTGGGGGCAGCCATTTGGGAACTGTAGTGACATGCCCAGGTGATGGTAATACACAGGCACCTCTTGGGTCTCACCTCACACGCCAGATCTGTGCTGCAGAAGGAAGCAGTCCCTGAAGGTTGCAGTGTGATGAAGCAGGGGATGCTTTCTCCAGGCTGCACAACCCCTACTTCTGGAGCAATCTGTAACACCTGGGGAAAAAACCAAACAAACCTAAGCCACAGAGGAGCTGTTTCATTGTCCTGGGACCTTCCTATGTGCCTTCTCTTTGTAGGAAACACAGGACTGTGGGAATTCTCTCCCCTCCCCTCTCACAGGTATATGACATGAGTGAGGTACAGCTGATACAGTGCAAGAACAACCATGGACTCTGCTGGTAGATGTGGTCCTGAGGTTCCTTATTGCATCCTGTAGTTCCAGGTTCATGTATCCCCAATGAAGTCTTCAGATTTCCCTCTGAATTCCTATCTTTCCCCCCTGTCTTGACCCTTGCTTTCACTCTTCTCTGCCCTTTCCTTTCAAAAGCTAGTACAAAAGTCAGTTCCTTAGGACTCTTTCTGAATGTCTGGTTGAAAATGGAGTTGTAAAGTGCTTTCAGGACACACCAGAGATGCGCAAGAAGGCTGTAGAGGAAAGAGAAGCACTTACCCTCTTGTATTTGCAGGTGCTTATCTGCCAGGCAAACACAACAGTCTTGCTCTCAGAGATATTGTTGAGAAAGACGAGTCGACTGGCTTTAGCACAGTCTGGGATATTTCCAAAACAAATCCTTCTGTGGGACATTGTGGCTGCCTGCAGGAAGCAAGGTGAAACCAGGAGGAATAGCAGGAAAGGAAGATGGGATGTGGCCACTGGGGAAGGGCATTCATAATCACCTTGAAGTTATCCAGCAATTCATGGATGATATTTGCCAGTTACCTGCACCATAACAACTTGAGGGAATGTTACATTTCTCTCATTTTTGCTCTGGTTACAATGACTCTTTACATCAAGAGGGCAGCCCTGTTGCAGTGGGACTGAATGAGCAATGAATAGAACGTAACGCTGGTGCTGGGGCAGGGACCAGCAGCGCTCAGATTCCCCCTGCAGCACCTGCAGTCCAGGCCTTTTCCTACTTCAGCTGGCAAATGCATGAGGTGTGTCCTTGTCCAAATCATCATCAACTTGAATGTGAGCTTTGGGAAACTGCTCCCTAACGCACCTTGCTACTAGTCTGTCCCATTCTCCAGGCAAACTCTGATTGATTACATTATCATTAGAGAAGCTAATGACTCTTGGTTACAGACAACAGAGCCTTGTGGAATGACATCCTTGTTGCCAGCCTAAGACAGGTTTTTAATCATCTCTTTGCTATACCCAGGAACACAATTGCCCTGCTGGAAGCGCTGGGAGCCAAAGAGTATATGTAGCTATGGCTGCACTCCAAGCTAGGCACACTAATGTCACCAAGGATGAATCCTTTACCTGCCCAGACTATGCCTCTGCTGATGCTGTTTAATGCTGATTCATTACACTGTGGGTAATGAATAAATCTGTGAGTGAATTTAACAACAGATTTTTCCAGGCTGGCAGGCTTGCTCAGACCAGGCCAAACAAGCTCCTGCTGAGCCAGTGACAGGTTAAACACGTGCATTCCTCAGGATGTGCCTGAATGAGTGACTATCCTGCAGTCTGCATTCAGGTTATGAATCATCTGAGTTTAGCTGTGAAACGGTAGCAGCCAAGACCTGGTAGGGTATGTCAGGAGCATAATGCTTTTTTTGTGAATGAATTGCCAAAGAAAATGGTGTTGTAGCTGTCAATGAAAAAGCTAGCTGTGATGGAGGGGTAATTTTCAATAGAAAATTCAGAACATGAACAAAGCCTTTTTTGTTCTAATGGCAGTGGAAGCAGCAAGCTGGAAAGACAGCGCCTTTCAGAACAACTGCTTTTTATGAGTTGAGCTCTAGGTAACATGCTGGAAGGGAAATACTTTGCTCTATCTCATGGCAAATGAACACTTCTGCAACAAAGACTATTGCTAGATGGGACCACTTGCATATTTCAGTCTCTCACACACATTTCTGGATTGTTCATATTACCCGTATCATGCCTGGACTTACCTGCCCAGGCACAGTTAGCTTGGTGGAACCTGAAAAGACTGAAGGAGGCAAAACTTTACTGGATGAAGCAGTTTCTTCTATGACGTTTGGCTGGTAGCCTTCTCCCTTGAAAGTGATCACAGCTGATTCACCTCCCAGGATGTGGATGGGAACATCAACCTGCCTTGGACAAGAACAGAGTTTTAAGTCCAGAGTTATATTTGGGAGAGATGCGCAGTAAGCTAGTATACTTGCTAATGGACTAGATTAGATACAACATGAATGGATGAAAAGAAATCCAGTCTTTTGTTCTTTCAGGCCTTGCCCTTCCCTGCTAACTATGAGATGGGAAGAGAGTCCCTCTTGGAGCAAAAGTTGGAGTTCTAGATTTATTTATTTTTCCATGCATCCACTGCAGAGTAGGGCAATTAATGGCGCTCCAGCTCTGGCCCTGCCTGCTGCAGCCTGGGACAAAGGTCTTTGGGAACACTGTTTGCAGAGGTCTGCAGCAATGTACACTGCATTTATAAAAGGCACAAACTACAGTCTCTTTGATGAAGTTACTGGAGGCCAAGAATGAACCAAAAATCTGATCAGATACTGTTGATATCCTCAGTCACCGTTTGATCCTTGAAAAATAGGATGACTTTGGTTGTGGAAGAAACCTATTCTTTGGGAAGAAGAAACTTATGAGATAGCAATCTATCTGCTCCATTTCCTGAACAGACCAGCCCCTCATTAGCTTTCAAGACTCTTTGCTTTTTGGATGAACGGAGCTCAAGTCAGCTGTAACATGACATGGACCAACATCATTAAGAGATCTAAAGAGTTTTAGGCACACAACAACAGAAATAGACTGTTTCTGGCAATCATGAGGAGGGTCTTACCACATATGTTCTAGCTTCCAGTGGTGAGAAGATCCATTCAATGTGGCCTGTTATGCCAGGGGGGATTTCACCTCTAGGAGTTAGGCAGACAAACACAGGATGATGAAAATTCTCCTTCTGGATCTTCATAACCTCATCCAACTGAACCTCAAATATCACTGGCACGGAGCCGCCATTGTAGAGTTCATAAATCTAAAGTGAGTGAGAGAGAGCAGAGCTTCTTACACCATGCACAAGTTCAACTAGTTAGCACTTCCTCAGAGGACTGTGATAAGCATTAATAATTAATTAGGCAGCTTGTCTCCTAAGAATGAGGAGACATCATAGTGTCAAGATTTATCACTGAGGCTGTAATAGGAGACTGTGCTGAGGGTTTATCACCGCCCATGTACACTGATAACTACAGTGCCTCTCCAAGTGGTGCCCTGCAAATTCAGTCTAGAAAAAAATTCATACAAATTAGCTAAAGGGATCACTGTAAAGCAGATTACTTGAAATGCAAAACCACTCATATTAAAGTGATCTTAATTCAATTCAGACTTGTTCATTTCTCAAGTAAATTAGGTAGAACAGAATCAAAGCTGCCTTTTTGCTGAATAAGTGCTTAAGGAAGTTAAATTAATTTACTAAAAAGCTAATAAGGATTTATTTCCAGAGTGCCT
Organism: Psittacus erithacus; assembly: GCA_009867235.2. Taxonomy (NCBI): domain Eukaryota; kingdom Metazoa; phylum Chordata; class Aves; order Psittaciformes; family Psittacidae; genus Psittacus; species Psittacus erithacus. The sequence goes on along the minus strand of WYDI02023875.1, from coordinate 41,816 downwards.
GAAGCAGCTAGACAAGTTTTCACTTGGATCCAGTGCAAGAGAATAAGGGGATGGCCTAACACACCTCATAAGCATTCTGGCTAGAGTGAAAGCCAAATCTTGCCAAACTGGAGATGGTGAAAGGTACTTTCCCTGCTGCCATTCCAGCATCCATTTCCAGACTCTGCTAGTCTCAGAGCTCTTCTGTAATGCTTTCCTTTGGAGGCCATTCTGTTTTCTGGGAAATGCCTTGGATACTGCTTGTCCTTGGGACACAGTAACACCACCTCCTTCCTCCCACTTGCTGCTGGGATTGGCCTCAGGATGCTCACCTGTGTGGGGGGGTGGGATGTCCCAATGGCAGTCGGTGTGAAGAGGTGCTTTAAGGATGTAAAATGAATGTACTTCTGGCCCTTTTCTACTGTCACACCGCTGAAGTTCAGCTACAGTGGAAACAAACACAGTCACTTTCTTAAAGGGGCTTGGTCCCATCAAACAATTGCACAAGAACTCTGAAGGACTTTGCAAGTTGAGGTCAACAGTTGCAGATTTAAGTTGTCCTAAGAAAAAAGCAAGGAGACGGAGAGCCTACTCAATGGCTGGCTCTCCTCTGAAAGGTTTTTGCATCTTGTTTCAGAGAGAAGGTACTTTTCTCTCTGCTGTGTCAGGCACTAGCCTCAGTGTTTCTCTATGCAGGTGTATGGCAGAAATTTGCCATGAATGAAAGTGTCTGGACTGTACATAAGACAGTGTACAGCTGTGACAAACAAATCCTTTAGAAACACAGGATTTTAGGTAAGTAATGGTTTCCTCTTGGAAAGGACCATCTGGATGTCTTCACTCTGGAGGACATCCTGCTCCAAGAATATGTCTAACAGTCCAAAAGCTGCAAGAAGATCCCAGCTGAATTTTAAGCAAGCAAGTAACAATCAGCAGCAAAGCAACCACCAGGCACTTCAAGCAAAGCAAAGAGATTTGCAGAGCTATTTCATGGAAAGGAAGAGACAGGGCATTCTGCATTTTGTGAAAACTGCAGTCAGGCTGGAGATGAGTCATGATGCATGATTTCCTGCAGGATCACCCAAAGCACCCTTGAGCTGTCTGCCTTGAGGCAGAGGCTGCAAAGTAGTCACAGAGCTAGTAATATCTTTGCATGGGCCAAAGGGAGATAAGTTGCTGCAGTTCATAATTAGCTAAAGCATGGCTATTTTTCAAGGGCATATGCAGAAGATGGAGAGGATGTTTGCGATGACAGGTGGATGCCTTGGACAGAGCCCTGCAGGAGATACTGTATCACCCACTTAAAAAAGAGCAGAGAATGCCAGTTCCTCTAAAACAGCCCATTCTGTTTTAGCTTCATAAGCAAAGCAAGGAGGGAGAAGGGGCTAGAAATACAACGTTAACAACGTCTTGCATGGGATCTTTTCAAAGCACTACGTGAGCATTCAGCCTCCTGAGAGCTTCAGCAAGCCAGATGAAGTGCAAACAGGAAGAGGACCAAAGCTGATGCTTTCAAACTGCAAGGGAAAAAGGGTCAGGAACTTTGCTGAGCTTTGGGAGTAAAACACCCATTTACATTATTTTGCTCAAAAAAAACTAACTTGGATTTCACTAGACCAAAACTACTGAGGAAAAAATTGCCAACAATTTTCATAGACACAAGATGCAACATTTAGAGGACTGTCAGTTAAAGGAAGACAAATAGGGAAAAGTAAAGACCTGCTGCAATCAGTTCTCCTTCCATAGCGTGTAGATTTTGTCTCACAGCAATTACTTAGAACATGAGAGGGGCAGGGATGTCAGATTCCCCAGGGAGCAGAGCTGCCTGGAGAACATGTGGTGCAGGGGACAGCATCTCACAAAACCTAATTAGCAGCTCTGAGGCAAAGCAGAAACACTTCCAGTTTATGGATGCTCTGTGCTTGGGGATTCTCCCTGGGAATCCAAGCTTTCTTTCCAGTGAGTTCTGGGAGCCAGCCTACCTCATTCTGCAACACCTGCAGCTGGCTGAGTTTTTCCTACTAAAACTGCTGGGAGCTGTAGATTCTGCCTGGCCAAATGATCCTGGAGCCCTGAGAACAAGGTCACATCTGCAGTCTTACAGGCAGGCTATGGCAGTGAGGCAAAGGACTACCTATGAGAGCATTAGGCAGCAAGAGGCCCTGTTTCCCTACTGTGCCAGGGGTTGGGTAACACACAAGTCCCATAGAAGTTTCCTCTTGCAGCCAGAAGAAATTGCCAATGGTAAATCAGTTTGGATCCTTCAGAGCACATATAAATCCAGCTACAACACAGAACTGAAAGCTGGCCACAGAGAGGGGAAGGAGTAATAAAGATGAAGCAGACAAGGTTCTGTTGGGGAAGCAGAGGAGTGGGAGGTCAAAATCTGACCACATAGGTAGTACCATAACAGAAGTGAATTTGGACCTCCAAAAAATAAGGCATTGGCTTGCAGCTGGCTAACATCACTGCTCTGAAGCCAGGCAATTTGAAATTTGACAGAATGACCAAGCAGTACCCCAGCCCAATGGTCTCTACCTTGCCTATTGGTGCTTTCTCAACTTTTCAAAGCTTAACTTTTGGCTTGACAATACCCAAAATGTCACCCCAAGGTTACCTTCCCTTAAGGTTAGCACATTCCACCAGATTCCCAGAGAAGGATCTGCTCTGCATGTGAGTCTGCTTAAGGCAGTCTTTGCTGTGGGACCTGGCAGCTCTGTGCCTTTCATGCCATGACTGAAAGGACAGAAGGCAGACTCTGTTCAGCACCCTCAACTGCCCTCTCTGCAGAGGGAGGAACCTTTTCTACTCCCACTTTCTGATATTAGCAGTTAAGTACTGGCACTCAGGGATCTTTCCTCATCCCCAGGGCCTCCCATGCTTTTTCAGCCCCTTCTGCAGTGACAGCATGAGGTAGGGTGGTGGCCTCTAGTAGCCACCAAAGCAATTGGCTATGTGACAAGAGAGAATGTGTGCCCTACAGGCTTCTTTGTGCTCCAAAGCCTGCTCCCTCACTGGCCAGCTGATGAAATGCTCACAGCCGCTCTCAGGATTGTGCCAGGCAGGCAGAGCACAGGGAGCCTGTCCAAGGGCTTTGAGGGAAGGCACAGTTAAGTCACTGTTTGAACAGCTTGGTCAAAGGGTTGGATTTTCAGCTGACAATAGTCCTGAAAGAAAAGAAAAATAGAAGAGATGTGTGAACACAATGTTCTCATAGGAAACTTCAGAGGCAGAGAGAAAGGCTCAGCCAGGCATGGGCTATGCTCCACAGAGCACAAGGTGACTTTGACTCTACATGACAGTTTGAGAAAGGGGGAAGAGAGAGAAAAGAGTTCCAACCCTGAGGAAATGCTCAGGGAAAACACACTACAGATCAGCTGCGGGGTGCTTTGGCAAGCAATGAAGCAAGAAGCACGAGTAGGAAGCTCCTCTTATCACTGAAAGGAGGAATAAGTAGGTGGACAAAGGCAGCAGGGCTACAGTGGGAACAGCCAATCAGGGATGCAGGGGGTACCTTCTAGGCCTGAGGAAGCAGCTGCCTCCATACATCAGAGCTGGAGGATGCTTTGCCACCTCATGCTGGCCTGTGTGTGCCCAAACTGCAGCCAGTGCGGGTGGTACTTTTGGAGAAAAGCACATTCCAGGGGAGGTTGAAGAGCACAGAGAGATGATGAGATGGGGAGAGTCAGGAAAGCTGTGTAGGAGACAGGTATGATGGGCTGCAGATCTGAGCTCCATGATCACTGCATGGAAGAACTCATGGTGAGATGGATGAAACTAGCACAAAAATGCTCAAGTATGGAAAGCATGCATGGACTGTAAAACCCAGGAAGGCTTGTTTGGGCTTCAAGCTGGCTTGGAAGAGGAAGCAATTCTGTACTGACATCACCAATAAAATACAAAGGTTAACAAACTAACAAATAAATGAAATAATAACACTAAGAATAACTGCAACGATAATAAACAACAACGACGATAATAATAATAATTACCCTTTACTGGAAAAAACCAGCAGATGCTACATCAAGGGCCGTTTTGCCAGTGCACTGGCACATCACACTGTGCTGAAACCATGAGTTTGTCAGGATGTTGATTTTATGTCTCTGCTTGTCCCTCTGCTACTGCCTGGCCAATGCAAATTACAGGAGAAGGCCACAGCCTCCTACATGTCATGCAGCTTCTGGGGATTTTAATTCAGCTCCTACCTGCTGCTGTTCTGCAAACAGAAGCAAAAGACACCTGCTATCTTACCAGAATCTCATGGCCATAGGAAACCTTCAGGAGGACAGGGAGGCGATCAATGCCAGTGAAATCATGTCTAACAGTGAAAGAAGAGACAGAGGAAAACTTTAGAAACCAGCCTTGTGCCCAGGGTGATAGAATCAGTGTCACACAGTACATTAAAGACAATTCACTTCCCATCTAAAGAGCCACTGTTGCATAAGGGCCACTGAGAGGAGGGGAACTGTAGTGTTTGGGTGGGAATGAATGATGCAGTGTCGATTTTAGTCATACACCTGTTTAGGGACCCAAGTTTCCAGGCTAATGCCATTTGAAATGCCAGTACTTCACAGATCAGATCTGCTGTGAAAGGGGAGGTGTCAGCTTGCTTCATACCCTCCACAGGCACAAAAGGGCTAGCAGCTCTAGCTGATGACAAAAATACCACTGTATGATCTATGCCACAGGAAGTGCAGTATCTTGTTTGTTTCCTCAACTGTCAGGTCAAGGCAGACCAATGTCCCCAGCATGTGAGGTTAAATGTCTCTTGCACTGCAGTGTTAAAGGACACTAACAACATCCCCCTGAGGAAGACAAGCTTTGTGTGATCCAGAAGCTGGACATGCTCAGGGAATTTTTACTTGCCCAGTTTCTGTTGGGCAAGGAACGTGTGAAGGGAAAGGATCCGGCATGGAAATACAGGGGGCTGTGATGGCAGATGCTGTCCTGGCACACAGTATGAGGCTCTGAAGCACATGTAGTTGCCATCACCTGTGTGAGAGCTGGATAGATTCCTCCTGTCCTGGAAGAAGTTTCCCTGACTTTGGGGAAACACTGAAGAGCTGGTTATCCTGAATTCTCATCTCATGCAGCTCACGGGAGCTAAACTCAGTATCCTCTGCCCAGCGCTCCATGTCCATCTTCTGATCAGAAGGAAACAAGAAGGCCCTAGGGAACCAGTCAGTTGGTCAGCAAAAGACAAACAACTTCCCTAGGGCAATAGTCAGCACATTCAATCCAGCCAGGCTCAGCATAGCTAGTGGACCTATGGACACACCACATTTTGTGAGGTCTGATCTATAGACCTCTCTGACATTCCTTGCTTGCTTCCCCCCCAGACCCACCAACAGATCTCAGTTGCAGCTTCACAACACAAGCTGCAACTAGAAAACCCACCCTGTTAATTTGCAAACATCTCATAGCTCCTGTGAGCACTTGTATACCCCCTGACAGACTCCAGAAAGAAGGCTGAGCTCCTCAAAGCACTGCTTACCATTCCACAGGCACCACACCCTTGTTCTCCAGCAGGAGCATCACAAGAGTAGGTTCCGAGCCTACTGGAGCAGCCCCAAAGTTGAAATCCAGCAGGAGAGGGGTGTACACTGGAGGGTTCAAGCATGCGCTGGTCACAGGAGAGAAAGAAAAGATTAAATTGAGACAGGAGGAAGAGTCAGTAGGGCATGACAAGGAAAAGGGTCATTCTATACTTGCTGTCTTCCTTATAATTCTTATCTGACCTTATTTTCTTGGCCATTAGGGGAGGAAGGAAATGGGTAAGGCAGGGTGCCTCATTTCAGCTCCCTGGTACATACAACAAAGTCACTGACATACTGGAGCTGGCCCAGTGGAGGACCACCAAGATGGCTGAGGGCTGAAGCACATTACTTATAAAGAGCTACTGGGTTTGTTCAGCCTTATGAAGCAAGGGCTCACGGACGGCAACTGCACAAGTTGCAACACAAGATATTCCGATCAGATACCGGGAAAAAAGTTTTTATCATGAAAGTGGTCAAACACCAGAATCAGGACCCCAGTCAAGCTGTGGTTTCTTTGTCCTCAGAGATACCCAGCATTGAACTGGACAAGGCCCTCAACAACCTGATCTAGTTGTCCCTGTTTTGAGCAAGGGGTTAGACCACAGACTTCCAGAGGTCCTTTGCAATTAAATTATTCTTTGTTTCTGTGGCTCCTTTCTAGGGAGGGTAAGGACAGAAGTGGAAGTGAAAAACTGCCTGAAGCAGTTAGGATGGAATAAGTGCCACACAGCAGTGAGCTGCAACACAAGCCAATGGCCACAGCATCTCTAGCTGATGTGAGGGACTGGTAGATCTTCTGAGCCATTCCCTCATCTTACCTGTGCCTAGTGGGAACTCTGTAGATGAGCTCACTGGGAGTTGGGTCTTGCTTCAAGTATTTATTCAGCATGTCCAAGGAAAAGAGCCTCCAGAGGTGCAACTTGCTGATACCACTGCCACTCCCTGCTGAACAGGCATCTGTGATGCAGAAAGTTGGGTAGACGCCTGTTGCTACAATGCAGCAGAGGGGCTGCTGCTCCTCTTCTGTGCTTGTAAGATCTGTAGCTGGGAAGAAAAAGAAACATCAAAAAGTAGTCATGCACCATCAAGGGACAGCCGCCTGGGACAGCAAAACAGAGAGGCCCTACCCAGACCAAAGAAAGAACAGGATTTTGGCAACTTCTGAAAACCTGTAAACCACTGACTTCCAGTGGTACCTTGACTTCTGCATTTAGAGATCACTAAGACTATTAATGTGATCCTTCTCAACCATGTATTTACACCAGTTAATTATGCACTATGTGAACTCCCCCTTTTTTCATTTAAGCCTACAGCCTAGTGATTTTATGAAGTGCCCTTTGTTTTCAAGCTGAAAATCATAAACATTTGTTTACATCTTGTCTTCTCCATACCATTCATGTGGCATTGCCATGCTCCACTTTCTAAGCCGGAAACTTGTATAACTAGAGTCTTCTTGTTGCCCACCTCTTAATACTCCTGTTACATGCTACACATTGTTACATTTCCTGTTATCCCTCTCCATGCCTTTTCTAGTTAAACTTCCTTCTTTTCTTATACAGGGACCAATCCAGATCTGTCAAAAGGACCCCAGCTACATGGGACTGGTTGCATGAAGCTCTCAGAATGTGTCTCAGGACATATTGTAAAAGGCCATGATCACGCAGAGGAGCAGTGAATCTTGTGACCAGAGCAGAAGGAAATTTGGAGCTCTCCTTATCTGTGTCGTATGGCTCAGTCGTCTCTAACCCCAAAAGGTACATCTAAAAGGAGATAGCACATAGGATCTGGCTTTGGTGAATTGCTCATCACCAGATTTCTTCAGGCAGAACTCATACACTGGGAACTGTGCAGCTCAGCCTGTTATGGCCCAGTCTATTTGGTTGGAAGGGAATGATTTTCCCAAAACACCCATCTCTCACCTGTGGGGGTGCAAAGAGCATATTTGATTGACCAGGTGTAATGCAGCCGATGGGCTGGCCTAACTGTTACTCGAACAAAAGCTCTTGACTTTGCAGGGATTGTCCCTCTGGAGTGTTCCAGTTCTAGAGCTGTAGGAGAAAAGAGATTGTATGAGTTTGTGGCTCACATGTGTTGAGCACATAGATCCCTAAGCCTTCCTGCACTTAAGCCACTTCCCTCCCATGCCTAATCATTAGAAACAGCTTCAGATGTTGAAGTTGAGATTCCCAGACTACGACTGTAAGCAGCTCATTGGGTCTACCCAGCCTCCCTTTGGTCTGCAATAACAGGGAACTTTCCCAGAGGAGGTACTCTAGAAAGGCAGCTAAGGGTTGCACTCCACCATTTCTTCTGGGAACTCCTTTAACTTTCTTCGCTACTAGAAAAGCACATTTTATTTCAAGGACCAAGCTGGTCTAACTTCGGTTGTCATGCTCTGGGTTATACTTTTATCAGCAAGATAAGAAAGTCACCTGTTGTAAATCTCTCAGCAAAGGAGCAGACACTTTAAGGTACTTAAAAGAACAATGCAAGCTAGCCAGCAAGGAGCCCAACTTCTGAGTTTATGCTAGATTGATTTTACAGAAGAGAGGGGAAAGCCAAGGTCCCATCCCATGCTAATTCCCTTACAGTACCCAGAGGATCACTGTGGACCTCCTCGGAGTCAGAAAGCCCAGTGATCAGTTGTTCCACACTGAGGATGTACTTCAGAGAACAGATCCCATCATTTAGCAATACAATGGTGCAGCTTTGTAGGTCACCAACCAGAATATTTCCAAGGTCCAGGTGCTCCTTGTCTGCCTGGAATACAAACCCACCATGCAGTGGTCACTGAGCATGCAGTCGAGTGTCGCCACCACTCATCTCACCACATGCTGATGCTTTGGCACACACAGTGCAGTGCAAAGGGCTCCCTGCTTTGTGTAGGATGTGTCAGCCCCTGGGAAATGTCAGAAGAGGGCTGCAAGGGCTCAACCCCTCCTCCAAATTCTTTCTCCTACTTTACTTAGGCTGCTTGCTGGACAGGATGCAGTTTATTCAAGGCTGTAAGGACACTAGCTGGCCAGCTGTACTTGGGACAAGGGCTGAGATACATCTGCTGATTCCTCCATGACAGCATTAAGAGTCTCCCTCTCTTCAGGGTAGTCATACACTCACATGCAATTTATAATAACTCAGTGTCTCTAAGACATTACCACCTATCGGTCCAATGTGATTGACATGGGTCAATGACTTACTAAGTGTTATTTTATTTAGCTCTAGTTCCTTAAGAAACTTGCCTGAAAATGAAGATCTGCAGATAATAAGAGGAAAGCCAGGTGGATGTGTGCTGGCTACACCACTTGAACAGTTAGGTCCACTACATTCAAAAATCAGACTCATAGTTGGACAAATGGAGAAGGAGAGCAGACAGAATGAGAGGAGAGAGCTCCAAGTCCAAGGAGTTAAATAGTTTGCTTGATTCGGTCTGGAACAGAGGATTTGAGAGCAATCCTGGAGGATTTGAGCAGGTCACATTTGAACTGGGAGGACATTTATAACATGCTGTTGTCATTAGGCTGCCAGAATCAGTTCTGTCGTCTCCACTGAAAGCAACAACCGGGAATTTTGCTGTAAATCCTTATTACTTGCCTCCAGTACAGACTGTGCAGAAAAGGGAAGCCTAAGACCCCCATCCTACCCTAGTATTCCTTCATATTACCCAGTGGGTCCCAGTTCCTTACCCTGATGGTGCCCAGTGCCCCCTCTCCAACAATCCGTAAGGCATAACTGACAGTTTCAGGACACATGGGGTCTGTGTTTTTTCTCCTCACAAACACCTTAGCTCGCAGCAGATACTTGATCTCCTTGTCAGGAGTAAAAGTCCATGCCTGAGCCTGAAATCACAAAAGGGAATGACAGTGCTCACAGAAGCTCCAGATCAGAGCCAAACTTATACACCACATCAGCTGCATTCAGTGCACAGTCCCTTCCTCTATTACAGCTAACCTAGTCCTCCACAGACAATTCTGGAGACACTCTCACTTCAATCCTTCACCATCACTGCCTGTGTCAAAGGTTCATATTGGGAATGCACATTCAGATACCAAAAGCCAGGCTTTGGAGATGTGCTAGTCCTCACTACTCTGAACAAGCATTCAAGGAATACAGTAGAAGTTTAGAACCTGAATTTACGGATGGGAGAACAGAAGAAAGAAAATCAGAAACCCTCTTATGCTCTCATTTTTCTTCTGTGTATTAACATCCCCTGGTGCATGACAAAGTTGCTGCTGTGTTAATGCCTAGTTCCCTCGAGTGTATCATTATCTGTTTACCCTGTTTAAGACCCATTTTGTTCTGTAGTCAAGGACAGTGTCATCATATTTGGGCAAATCCACATCATAGGAATCAGCACAACTGCAGATACCGGCTAGCAACCCACACTAAGACAGACAGGATTCTCCAACTTTAGCATTAATCACCAAATGGTTGGAAACCCTCATATTTCTGCCCTAAACATTCCACATCTTCATTGTAGAGAACAAAATACTTGGCAGAACTTGAACTTACCATGGCTTCATAGGGCTGGAGGATCCCTGCAGTGGGACTGACAGACAAGATCTTGCTGTCAGACTGACGGATCTTCCATGTGAAGACCATGGGTAGCCTTGTGCAGTTTTTTATGGTATACATTCGAGTAAAAGAGGTCCCTATATAGACAGGTTTGAAGTATAGATTCCCTTCACCTTCTAAGAGCAAATTAAGGGACTCCCCACAACTCTGGAGAGCAATTTCCTGTAGAATTAAGGGAGAAAGTATCACACATTAGCCTCTGGGGACACCTTGCAAAGATGTTGCTCCTTTCAGTAGAGAAGCAAGAACAAAACTGAGTCTGAGGGAGGAGGGGAAGGTCTTTAGGCTGTGCTGTCAAAGAGGGCCTTGAGCAGATATTCTAGGATATGGAAACCAAGGTAATAAGGGTTACAGGGTGTCTGGCAGCACAAGCACCTTCTATCTGCAGTGTTGACCCTGCCCTAAATTTTGAAGGTATTCTTTCGTTCCTATTTCCAAAGGGAAAAATCTAAACTGACCATTAGGAGATATAACAGGTATCACTGTGAAAAGGGAAGATTACAAGGGAACAAAGCTTTGCTCACTATCTTCTACTTCCCTCTCCCTACCTTGGTGTATCCAGAGTGAGAGTTCAGCTGCAAAGGCAGGACATGCTGCTGTGAAAGTGTGTTAACTGGGTGGGTGGAGAGAAAGAAAATCTGGTGGCTTCCTGGAATGATGTGTCCTGAGCAGGGCTTGACCAAAAGAGAGGGACAGGCAGCTTGGTTCACACTGAAGGTTATCAGAGAGGTACCAGTGTTCAGGAGTAGCATACTGCAGTAGGTATCTGTGTTAGGAGCCACAGGAGGAAAAGTCTGATGAAGACAAGAAAGAAGGGTTGTTTGCACTGGGTGTAGAAAACAGCTTAAAGAAAAAGCTTTCACTGTATTGAATTCCAGGTTCCAACAAGCATTATCCTGAGTCTATGGAAAACTTTGTAAGAGCTTCTCTTCAAAGAAAGAAAGGAAATCACCTAAGGGTATGCAAATTATGGTCTTTTTCCTTCCCTTTTCCCTTCATCTTTCATAGGCTTATGGGACCAGTGAAGCTACTTTTCATTATGCAGTGCTTTCTGTTCATCCAATAAGTGAGCTGCATGGATACCTGGATTAAGAATTACAGGAGACTGAAACTTGCTCTAGCTCATGCTTATCAAATACAGGCTGCATGTCCTAGACTAGCTGAGAAGGTTCTCTAAGAGCTTTTCAAGACCATTTTTACTGCCTAGAGAGACAGATCTTGCTTTACATCATAGGAACAATACTTTCTTGTGCTATAGAAACATCAGGAAGAGTCAGAGAAGCTTCCACTCCACCTTGCAACCACTTGTTTTCCATAAGTGTGGATTTTGTGTGCTGCCCTCCATTTGCCTATGTGCACGCAGAGTATTTGAGGCTCCTGAGAAAGGACTAAACACCATTGTCAGTGCCTATATCCACTTAAATAGAAAGGAAGGAGATCCCAAGAGCTTTTCTCTAAGAGCTAATGAGATGCTCAGTGAATCCTGACAAACTGGAGGCTGGGAAGTTAATGCAAAAGGATCATCCTACTTCTGTACTAAAGCAGGAGTCTTCACACCATCAGAAACCACCTAAGCCACATCTAAGTATGGTGCAATGGACACCAAGTGAAGACTTCAGAGGTAAACACTGAGCATCTATGCAAAGATCCAGATGTCACTCACACACACCTTGGGGACATCCAGGATGTACTGTGGGATGAAATGCTCCCGCCCTTCTTCAAATGTGTGTGCTCTCAGCTTGACAGTCAGGCACCAGGATGGACAGATGGTGGCATCTTCCTCAATATTGTTGTAGTGTCTCAGCACCTGCAGGCATGCAAGGGACAGAACAGAGTGCATGCAGGAAGGGAGTGTGGCAGGGTGCCTTCAAGTGCATTCAACATCACAAGCAACAGTTTCTTTCAATGACATTCTCTGGGGCTGAGGAATTTACTTTTTCAGGGAAGAAGGGCTAACCAATGCTGGATGAGAAGCGTGAATGCTGCTTTCCCAAAGAAGCTGTATTTTAGACCCAAAAGACCACTGAATGACTTTCAAGCAGAAGGGCTCATCCAGGCTACTCTGTGGTACTTGTGTAAAGGTTGCCTTAGGGAAGGGTCTACAGATGCTCCTCTAGTGCAGTTTGAGATACTTGCAGATGCTAAAGTTAGCACTCAACAGTGAGTCACTGAAAATAATCAGCTATCCCAGATAACGTCCACACTGGTTTAGATGGCTAAAAATGCAAGAAGAGTAATCAACAAAGTAATGAACATCTCTTCTATCTACCAGGATGTTTCTGGGTGCTAAAACTCCTGCAATTGCAACCTTGTGTGATATGAATCCCACATCACATGGAAGGAGAGGCTGCAGTCATATACAATGCCTTCAGCAGCTTTACTTGTGGAGGGCCAGACACAAAAAACAAGTTACTGCTCATCACTCAGACCACAACAATCATTTTTGTGCAGGCTTCCATCCTTGCTAATAGTGCAGTAATTCACAGTAATTCCTCCTTCAGTGAGGTGTACATTACTTCACATTCACTGGGAGTAAGAGCAAGTGTAACTGTCCATACAGATGAGCTGTGACTGCTTTGCTGATTTATCTTTGCCAGGACACAGGTGAAGGAGAAATTTTAACCTACCAGTGTATCAAAGCAGTGGCCAAAGGAGTTAGTGAAGATGCCAGTTTGCAAATTCAAAATAAAAGATTCCATGTGAATTTTAATTCCCCCAAAAACCTCTAGCCTGCAAACAGTTGCTTGCTAGGCACTCTCTGGCAACTGGTCTTAGTAATTCCTACTAACCTTGTAGAAGGCAAAACCTTCCAGCTCCACTGCATAGAGAGTGTTGAGCTGAGTGGGCTTGAAAATGACACGGAAGGCTGAAGACTTCAAAGGTGGGATGTCGCACATTTCAGGGCTCACTTGGAAGGCGCTGCCATGGCTTAGAGTCCAGAAAACAGTGATACTTCCTTTGGTGTGATTGGTCACACAGAGAGGAAGCTGTTTTACCTTGCGAAGTGGCAGGCAGCAACCAAAATCATACTCCCTGGGGCTGACACTAACATGAGGGGGAAACAAGGCCATGTCGCTGGTTTCACCATCGTAGAAATACTCAGTCATAGAGTCAACTTCAAAGTATTCCTTAGGAGGCTTGTCCTGAGAGATCTACAGGATGGAAACATCTGAGTGTGAGCAGGGAAAGTGTGCCTGTGGGAGCCATCAGACACTACAGTCCTGATTGCTTTCACAGCAAGAGGGCATGCACTTCAGTAACAGTTCCCAGGACAGGCCAAAGTTTAGGCTTCAGAGAGACTCCTGTTTGCAAATCAGTCCTCAATCTGAAACTACACAAAGGAAAAGAAGACCCTGTGACTGAGCTAAAGCCAGAAAGTGGCTTAGTGCCTGAGCTTGGTAAAGATAGTGTTGGTATGTGCTGGGAACATTAACTAAAGAAATCATTCTGGCACCTGCAAGTCCTTCTAGATCTGTTTGGCCAACGCAACAGAAGCCAAATGTCTGCAGAGAAGAGCACATGAAGATCTTAGGTTCCAGGGAGGACAGATCATACCTCGGGGAGCAGCATGAGGGCTCCCTTTTCATTCATCTGCAACTGCCCATCCTTCAGCATCGCACTCATGATATCAGGGGGGTAGAAGGTCAGTCCCCTGACTGTGTTGGTTCGGTACCAGGAGAGGTGTCTTGCCCGAAGGATGGCTGGCTTAGCTGTGTCTGAATGGCAGGTACCAAAAAAGTCCACATACAAAGGTTCCTGGAAAAACACCAGAAAGAAAAAGAAATAAACAGCCCTTCTGTGATGGCTTTGAAAGTTACACCATCCCAGTATCTCATTTCCCATGCCTGGGAAAAGCTTATTTTATGTGGCCCAAGAACTTTCTTGAAACTGGAGTGAAAGTTGAAGATGCTAAGTGCACAGCTCCACAGCTAAATTTAACTCAGCGGTCTAAACAAACAGGAGCCACTGAGGATGCATCTCACCCTACCCATAAGCATTACTGACTGCCTGTCCACATCAGCCCCCTAACTGCTTATAGGAACCTGCACCATGGGGATTCTGCTCAACAAGAGCTTGGGTCCTGCACTTGAGTCTCAACAACCCCATGTAACAGGCTTGGGGAAGAATGTCTGGAAAGCTGCCACGTGGAAAAGGACCTTGGGTGTTGTTCAACAGCCAGCTGAACATGAGCCAGCAGTGTGCCCAGGTGGTCAAGGCGGCAAATAGCACCCTGGCTTGTCCAGCAAGACTAGAGGTGTTATCCAGCTGTACTTGACACTGGTGAGGCTGGACATTGAACACTGTATTCCACTTTGGGCCGCTCACTGCAAGACGTTGAGGTGCTGGAGTGTGTTCAAAGAAGGGCAACAAAACTGGTGGAGGGTCTAGAAAACAAGTCTTATGAGGAGCAGCTGACGTAACTGGGGTTGTTTAGCCTAGAGAAGAAAAGGTTCAGGGGAGCCGTTATCGCTCTCTACAACTACTTGAAAGGAGATTGTAGTGAGGTGGGAGTTCATCTCTTCTGCCAAGTAAAAAGCCATAGGAAATGTGGAAATGGCCTCAAGTTGCACCAGAGGAGGTTTATATGGGATATTAGGAAAAATTTCTTCACTGAAAGGGTTGTCAATCATTGGAACAGGGTGCCCAGGGAAGTAGTGAAGTCACCATCCCTGGAGGTATTTAAAAGATGTGTAGATGTGATGCTTAGGGACACGCCTTTGTGGTGGACTTGGCAGTGCTAGGTTAATGGTTGGACTTGATCTTAAAGGTCCTTTCCACCTTAAATGATTCTATGATAGGTATCAATGGAAATGCAGTTGGAAGAGATTTCTGGGGAATACTGAGAGAGGCCAGCCCCAGTGGGTTATACTGGAAGATTCCTTTGAGCTATCACAACAGTGAAGCCACCCTTTGCTTCTCATACCTGATGGTGGACAAGGCACACCACTCTGCGGTGATAGCTGATGGGGTGAGTGGGTCGAAAGGTCACCTTCAGCACTAGTGTTGTTGTGCCTTGCAAGACTCCACAGGGACGATCCAAGGAGAAGACGCTCCCTGTGGCACCAATATCAAATTGGTAATAGGCTGGGACATCTGACGTGTTGCTGATTTCCAGCATCCGCATCAAACTTTGCCCAAGATTGATCCAGTCAAAGTCCAATGAATCTTGATGCAGGGACACCGAAGGACCTAGCACAATGACAAGCAAGACAGATTTGGAACCTGTCATAGCTGTTTCTGTCAACATGTCACAAGCCACTGCTGCACTTAACTGATTTTCCCAAACCAGAATCACCTCATCAGCAAACCCACCAGTCCTAATGTCTGCAAACATCAGGACATTGACTTCTAACAGTCCCACATCTGTCTCAAGCAAGTACAACCCCCAAACGGTGCACCAGGGACAGCCTGGAGCCAAGCAGAAGGTAAGTCTGTGACTGAAGGCTGTGACAGTTCCTAGTCATTCCTCAAGCACTAGCCCTTCCCCTGCAGTGCTAAGAAAACAACAGGGAGAACAGGGAAAGCTTTCACTCTGGTACCTTTACATGAGCCAGCCACCTTCAGGACAGTATGCAGGAGGTATCCAGCAGATATGATAGTGAAATAGTCAGTACTGTGCTCTCCTACTATCTGAGGCTGAAATCGTATGCACAAGACCAGCTTCCCTTTGGCAGGGACAATGCCATGGGATACATCACAGGAGAAAACATGATCTTGAAGCAGAGGATCTTCTGCTCTTTCTATCCTACATGGTGCATCAACCTGCAAGCAGAAAATAAATGGTTAACAAAGGAGCCAACAGGAGCCGGGATGGCCCTGAATGCAGGATACTAACTAGTGGAAGAATTGGGTTTTCAGCAGAACTGAACACCACCAAGAGCACCAAGACTACTGCAGCCCAGCATGGAAGCGCTGTACAAACCTCTGCCACCCTGTCCTGCTGAAGCACTGGGAGCGCTGCTGGCAGCAAGCTCCCACAATGTGCTCAGAAGTCAATGCAGCAAAATATCCTGGTGATCTCTGGAGTTGGAGTGCCCCTCCTGGTAGGGTGGAGGATGGCTCAACGTGACTCCAAGGGCCAAAGTAGCCTAAGTGACTGCAGTGAATGGGGAACAGGCAGGTATACAACAGGTACTTTCACCCACAGTTCCACTTCACCTGGGGATCTTTTCACAAAAGAATGGACTGGCACTTTGATACCTTCCTGAAGTTCCTTAGAAAAAAGAATCCTCGTCTTTTGCTGGGGATGTTGACCACCATTGCAGTGTGAATCAGAACAGTACAACAAATGACTAGGTCTTTGCCTCTCCCGAGTTGCAGAGCCTGTGGAGCACTCAGCACTGCTCAGTATGTTAGCAGTCTCTGAGTACATCCATCTTTTAATGGGTTGAGCTGGTACAGCAGCCAATCAAATGCAGCCTGCTTGACTTTCAGAGCAGTTCACTGGGCTGCATTCCACTGAGGACAGCAGAAAATCCATCAGCAGCCTGGGACACGTGAATGCCAATTTAAGACTGCCTCAACTGTCACACAGGACTGATGGGCGTGTGCAGGGTGTGAAGGACAACAGCGGCTGCCTGATCTGGACCAAGCACAGTGGGAAGAAGACAGGAACTGTCATATCATGCTGCACACGGATGTGTTGCTAGCACTGCAGCTGGAAGGCAAGGTTGAATGGCCTGGTTGGTAGGGAAAGGCTCATCAGCTCTGTTTTACTCACATTCCCACTTGGGTTTTCACAGCATTAAGGGAGACACTCAAAACCACATATCCCAGGGAAGCATGCCAGCATGCCAACTTCTCAGAAGTCTCCCTCTCCACCTACCACAGACATGTTGAAGATTTCCACACACTTCTCCACAGTTGTCCCCACTGGCACTGATCCAAAGCACAGCACATCCTGAAACTTTCCAGGTTGTACACCTTCTTTCTCTTCCCCTACCACATTCACCTGCAGGTAGGGGTATTTGGCTGTTAAAGGGAATAACATACTGGGTTAAGAAAGAGAGGTGGAATTTCCATCCCTTGAAATTCAATGCTCAACTAAACAAGCCTCTGAACAATATCAGGTAACTCTAAAGTTAGATCTAACTTTGAAGTTGGCCCTGTTTTGAACTAAACAATCTCCCTTCCAGCCTTAACTTACTAAACGCAGTCACATCTTTTGTCAGTAGCCATGTAAGACACTTCAGGGAAGGACTTGCTAATCAAACCATTGCTTATTCTAGCTTGCATTCAGAAAGCTTCAGAAGTTTTCCTCATCTCTCTGGCTAGCAGAGACAGACAAGAGAGACTGAGTGCAAAGACCAGGAATTTCTGGAGATTTCTGCATTGTGCCAGTGAGCTCCTTTCATTTTTGCCCCTCTGTCAACTTCAGCAGGCTCAGAAATGCTGGTTTGGCCAAAGCATGCCACAGTGCATATCAGACCCTGTGTCTTTTCAGATCACGTCTTCAAACTGGCAAAAGTACATTAGAGAATTTCACAGGGTACTTTTAAACCATAGACTTCATTTGCTCGTCAGTAGGCTGAGCCAACTGTGGCACAGTCTCAGTGCACAGCACCTCCATTTATCCCTGTGGAATGCTATTCCATAGTTCGGCATGATACACACTTCTTTGAATGTTAAATGCGATAAGGACTCACACAGGGCTTTTAGCTGGATAGTCCTCTTTCGTTTCTCTTCACTTCCAAACCAGCATGTTGCTGCCACTTCATACACTGCAGCCACCTTGGGTTGAAAGACCACTTTGACCATGCACTCAGCACCTGGGTTCAATATGCTGTAGTCAGGAATCATGTAGAAAGGGCTTGGTGTCTCCCAGTGAAACACAGTGACGAGATCACTAGGAAATGGAGACAAATCTTGAGTAGACAAATGTATCTATAGCTGCCTGTGCAATTGCAGGGAGGATGGACCTTCCCAATAGGTTATTGAGTTAGGATGTGAAGCAACCAGCACTGAATGGCAGAATCCCCAATGCACCCGGCCAAATACTTGATGATGGGAAGAAATTTGTCTCTAGTTGCTGCAAATGCTCTGTTCACACTTTCATGAATATTAGCTATTACATGTAGGGACTCTATTAATGGCCATAAGATTTCTCAGCTTCATCATGTGACAGAAAAAAAACCTGAAACCAAACAAAGAAAGAAAACCCAGCTCCAGAATGGAGTATTTATTTTTCCTTCTACTTAGTTTCAAATGAACATTTGTTCCTCTGTTATATGCCCAGGTGAGAAGAGAAGAGAATACCAAACTGTTTTCTTAATACCACATTCAGCTCTCAAGAACTCACTTGTCTTGTTTGATTTGTGCAAAGAACATGATACACCATCAGCTTTTCATATTTTATTGATTCCAAGCTGTTTGTTACCATCCATATCCTCCACCACCACCCTGGACCTCTCAAATAGCACAAATGAATTTCTAAGGGGAGAATGAATCACTTGAAATGGTTTCTGGCTGACACCTTGCTTTGCTGAAGGTATATGTGCCTTCAGTTCTTTCCACCCTCCACTGTAGCAGGTGACTTCTTTGGGGAGCACAATTCCCAGCTAGTTAAGGTTATTCCGCTCTTGCTGTAAATGATTGGAAGTACACCTCCTCCTTGCTTGGGTACTTTTTCACCACACTCCTTTCTACAATACTGCCTGAATTACTGTCCTTCCCTCATTAAAATAAGACAGTCCTTGGCACTTGCAAACATCTTTGCTTCTAAATGATGACGCCAAGTGCCAGAATACTGCTACTACTTCGGGAAAATCCACAAACCTAAGAGCAGGCACTGGGAAGACTCTTCAACTTCTGTATTGCCTGCCTCCAAATTAAAAACTCCAGTTCAAGCACATCCCTACAGCATCCCTGTGCTGAGGGAAAATTGGTCAAGTCATAGAAAGACTGAAATATTTCCAACTGAAATATTTCCAGCTCATCTCTCCCTGCTCAGCTGGGCAGGACTTCTACTTTGACTAAGTAGAAGCCCAGACCTCTGCTTTGAATGTGGGAAGTTAATGGGACACTATGCTGGTCCCCAACTAGTTCATGTGCATGAAAAGGTTCTTAGTGTATGCTGGAAACAGACAGATGTGAAGTGCCAGGATGTGCCCATGGCAAGATCCAACCTGCACTACCATTTCTGCTGCCTTTTCTGCCATGAGCTCAGAGAAGGCAGAGGTCTGCTGCCTGTCAAGGCAGCCAGCATATCCAAGAACAACTGTAAGGAGCTGCATTCATTGGAAAGTCCAAGAAAGTGGCAAAATATCTGACAAAACAGAAAGAGACTCTGCCCTGCCACATCTCACTCACCCAGTGTTGCGCACAGCAAATGTTATCTCCGTGACATTGTGGACAGCACAGGTAGGCAACTGGACAGCAGCTGGGAAGGACAGACAGGGGTGCGGGAGTGTAGCACGCAGGGTGACAGAGAACTCACCCTCATCCTTCTTAAAGCAGATGTTGTCTTCATACTCCCTCTACACAGAAAATCAAGGGGATACAGCTGTTAGATGGGCTCCATCTTGCAGGTACTACAGCTCCTCTTATGCACACCCATCACCCTCATCTCTGAAACTCTCAGGGAAAAATACATCAGCAACAGAGGCACCAGGGGAGGTCCCTGTGCAGGAAAGAGAGCATCTGAAGAGCTCAAAAAAGGCAGGCAGTAAGGAAGGTGCTCAGGCATACTCCTCACTCCATCAGGGAACACACAAACACCCTCAGAATGAGCAGCTGAAGTCCACATTTTTTTCACCTGAGTTGTTTTGATTTCTTTCAGTGATTTCAAGATCTCCATTCAGCTAAACTGAAGCATGCACAATATTTCTTTGAGCTCCACAAATACAGAAATATCACTTTGATTAAGTGCTTTGTCAGCTAGAGACCTAAGCAGGTAACACACAGCTTAAAGATGCAGCGTTGGCAGCACTGTGCACAAATAGCCCCAGGACATCTGCTAACTGGCTTAGACAGAAGAAACAGCAAGATAGGTGTCTTCCATGCCGTCCAATTGTTACCTTTGCTGAGTACCAGTTATACAGCTAAGAGACCTTGGGCACTGCAACACACACAGTCCTTGCTCTCTCTAAGAAAGGGAGCCTCCTGCTCCACTGATTGACACGGTGTAGACAAACTATTCACTGAAAATTGAATGAATATGAGCTATTTCATAAAGGGAACACTGAACAGTTCAGAAAATCATGATATTAAAGTAGCAGGGTACTGAGAATTCATCCAGTGATCATAGTCTGTGCCTAGGACTGAGATTCACATCAAAGACATAGAGCTGTGAACAACAGCCAGAGATCAACACTCAGAACCAAGACAGGCATCAGAAACAAGCTGAAAAATCAGGAAAAAAGGGTGGTAAAAAGAATCAAGAATCACTGCTGTTAACAATAAAGCTTAAAGAAATCCACCCCATCCAAAAGAAAGCAGGCCCTTCACGTATGCCTTATAGAAAATCAGTAGCCCTTCAATGTACAGGCTTTGGGGTCTCCTGTAAGAAAGCAGAGAGTGAGTCCCTCAAACCAAGGTTCTGCACTCAAACCACTCAGCTGAGTTTCCCTGGAATGAAACCAGATGTGAACAGTTCAAGTGCTTTATCTTACTGATTTCATGGCCTGAAGCAGCACATGAAAATCTGGGAATACTTTCTGTGAGGAATCCTCTCATAACTACTGGCAAACTCTGCAGAGGAGTCAGGGGTTAGGGATCCCTCAGGGGCTGACAACGTGGGGAGAGCAGGAAAATCCCGCTGCCCAGTCTTTCTCTGCTAAAACCTTCCCTAAGGACCCATTCATTCAAGTGAAAACAAATCAGAAAGGACAAGAGATGCAGAGGCCCACTGCCCCTCTGGAGGCCAGCCTGAGCACTGAGAGCAGTTTTGGTATTGCCACTTTACCTTTTCAATGGGCCGGAAAACGATGGGCAGAATTAAAGACATACCAGGTCTCAGAATGATCGGCTGTGGAAAAATAGTGAAGAAGAATCTTGTGGAAGGACACCTAAAGAATAAAATCAGAACAAGATATTTTGTCTGAGGGCATAGAGCTGTTGTTAAGTTAAATAGCATAAGAGAATGAAAAACATCAGACTCTCCAGGCTTCACAATTAGAAGCACTTCACACACCTGTACCATGGTAGCAAATCAGCAGAAACAGGGGCAGAACTCAGGTGTCCTGAAAACCCATTCCCAGCTCTAGGCACCTATCCCTTCCTTGAACAGTATTTTACATTCCCAGACCATGCAGCATGAGAAAAACACATTGGGCAGAAACAGTTTCAGAGCAGAGAGGGTCGAAGGGAGTGCTGGAGTGGCTCAACACCCAGTGGGACTCCCGGGAACAATGGTTTTAGGACACACTAGTAACTGGCTGGCATACATCCACAATTAAAATCTCACCAGACTGGAAATGCCTCACAGACAGAAATATCAGCAAAACAGAATTACAAAATAAATAAATAAATAAATAAATAAATAAAATAATTTTAACTACTCCTGCCAGACACAAGGGCTGTAATTCCAAAGCTTCTGAAATAGTAGGTCTCTCTCCTGCTACATAAGTGTGCATGTGCTGTCTCCAGCTGAATCTGAGAAAAGGTGCTGCTGGGACTGATGCTGCAGGAGGGATGAAGATTCAGTGTGAGCGTGAGGAGCACAAAGGAGAAGGAAACTTCCACGCACCTGTAACTCAGCTTCTGGGTTTTCTCATGAACATTTTTCAAGATCAGGTGTTTGACGGTCTCTTTTCCAAGCTCCCAGCCATGCCACCTGAGTGTTTTGGTCACCTCAATGCCCCAGAATATGCCTTTCTTCTTCTTTGCCTTTCCTGCAGACAGCTTAGGGAGTGGCAGCGGGGACTTCAGGAGTTTGGGAGGAAGGAGAAATCACTCAGATAGCTGTTTCTCCGTGCTAAATGTTCCCGACTCTAGCGAAGGACGGGAGGAGCTGTCTTGCAGCAAAGCTGCGGGGGTCCTGAGGGGACACCTCCTGGCCACAACCCAAACAACAGTTTCTAAAGGATGTCGAGAACGAGTGAAGCAAAGCCTGAAGGGCTTTTTGGTTTTCTCGCCTCCTTGCCCTGCCAGTAAATCACCGCACCGCAATGACACCCTTTGCTTCCCTACTCACCTTCCTGACGCAACCATAGGACAGCCTCCGAAAAGTGTCAGAGTTTTGGGGCTCACCATGCGCCTGAGCAAGCATCTGAGAAACCAGAGAGAAAACTCCTCACGCACTGCTCCTGCACCCAGCAGCCTTTGCTGTACGGACCTGGGTGCTTCCAGAGACCCACAGGCCCTTCCGGGCGCTCGGGGTGGCACGCCTCCCTGCAGTGTCCCCAGTGCTGTCCCCATTTTGCCAGCTGAGCCCAGCCTCACTCACAGCTCAGACCTCTCTGTCGGAGCTCTCTCAGGTCGTTATGCCACAGCCCTGTGAAGCCCACGACAGACCCACAGAGCCCAGTGCAGCAAAGCCCTGGCCGCCTAAAACAGATCGACGGCTGTGGCACGGCACAGCACGAGCCTGCCCGAGTCCCTGAGGCACGGCCCAGCCCTCTGTAACCCTGCCTGGCTCCCGGAGCCGAGCCCGGGCCCTTGGCCGCCGCCACCCCCCGGCCCACACGGCCAGCCCGGCTCCCTCAGGCCCTGCCGGGCCCCACCTCGGGTCCGGTAGGATCCCACCGCGTCACCGGGAACCCGTCCGGGCCCCTCAGCGCAGCGGGGCGCCGGCCAGTGTTGCCATGGGGACCGGACGCGGCGTCGTGGTCTCCCGGAGCAACGACGGCAGCCGCTACTGGTCAATCGGCGGCGACAGCTGCCGGCAGTAACCGCCAGGGGGCAGCAGAGGGACGCGCAAAGCTGGAGCGATGAGGGGGGAGATGGGGGTGCGCGGGGCAGGTGGAGGGGTGCAGGGGAAGATGAGGGGGCTCAAAGTGCAGGCGGTAGGGTGCAAGGGGCAGATAGGAGCTCTCATGGGTGCACGGGGCAAATGGAGGGATGCAGGAGGGAAATGAGGTGTCTCAGGGTGCCAGTGGGAAGTTCTCAGGAATTCAGTGGGGGAGCTGAGGGGTGTAGGGACAGATGAAGGAGTACAGTGGGGGTATCGGAGGGAGCAAATAGTGCAGGGGCAGAAGGGGACCTGGGGGTGATTAAGGACAGGGAGATGGAGGGGGGCAGGGGATGCCAGGATGCAGGAGAGAGCTCAGGGTTGATGAGGATGGATGCAGGGGAGGGAGATAGCATACAGCTGAGTCAGCAGATGGAGTGCCATGAAGTACATGGGTGCACGGGACAGGTGGGTAAGGAAGCTGTGGAGCTAAGTCGGGGGCAAGAGGGCATAGGGTGCCGCAGGCTGGAGAGTGCTGGTGTAAAAATGGGATGGCACCTTAACCATGCCAGGTCACCCTGAGCTCCTTGGAGCACTGGTGACACAAATAAGTTGTGACCACTGCCACAAGAAGTTATGAGGCCAAGACAGGCAAAGAGTCATAGGGGGGAAGCCCTGGCTGCACAAGCCCATCCCAGCTATGATTCCCATAAGGTACCACTGCCACCATGGGATACTCCTGCATCTTCCCAGTGCCCTGGATGGCCCTCAAGGAGCAGGGGGACCCCTGTGGGTTTAGTGAGGGGGGCCAGATCGCCCTCCTGGGATGTGCAGGCAGCAGTGGGGTGGATAGGAGGCTGGACGTATCTCACAGCACAGGGAAGGTGCCAGGGCAGAGGCAGGAAGGAGATGCAGCTTTAATGGCATTTGTCAATGCTTACAACATGAGTCATCCAGCTCAGCAGCTGTAAATCAGTGCCCCAACTTCTCCAGCATCAAATCGTGTCCTCTGTCCCCCCAGCACTGGATAAGTGCCTGGCTCCTGCAGAAACAACCTCATAAATAACAGCAACAAAACAAACCCTTCTGCAGCCACGGCAGGCCCACGTGCACCAGGCGCGGGATGAACATCTCCCATCCATCTCTTTAATGATTGTACTCTAGAAATTAAACCTGTCATAGCCCATCAAGGTGAATGTTTTAAGCATGTGACAGCCCTTCAGCTCCCCTCCTCCTTCCTGACACTTTGCTGTTGTTGTTGCTTTCCTTCTTTCCTTCTCCTCTCTGCCCCACCATAATTTCCCCCCATCTCACCTCCAACCTGTGTGTCCAGCTCCAGCCCGTGACCCTCTCCGTGCTCCCCCACTGATGCAGGGCCAGGCTGTACATCAGTCCAGTGGTAGATGTCTTTGGCCCTGAGGCTCCAACAGTCATGGGCTGGCATCTGCCAGCATCTCCATGCCCAGTCCTATGTACCTGCTGTTCGGGACACAGCTCCACTGGGGCAGTGTGTCTTTCCTGCCCTGCTATCCCTGCAGGGGCAATGGTGGGGGACTGGGTACCCTCCTTTCCTACTTCTCTCTCCCATTCTCCTTTCCTTCCCTGCCTTTCTCCTCCCCTTCTCCACATTTACTTCTCTCCTGTTCCATGTTACACCAGACATCACAGGCTCCTGGCACTTGGCCCCTACTCTGGCTCACATGTCCCCCTTTAAAGCAACAGCTGCACCTCCTCAGTACCAGAACTCCCCCGCTGGGCATTGCCAGGGTCCGAACACCTCCTATGTGGGCAGTAGAGCTCTGCCGTGCACTGGGATGGGTTGCCTGGGGACAGGGGACTCGGGCACGGAGGATGCCATGAACCTAGGGGAAAGCTGCTGAGCTGCCAGCAGCCACTGCGGGTCAGTGTTACCCCACACGTCCTGTGTGTCCCATCTACCCATCCACCCACCAACCCACCCACCCATCCCTCCATCCCCATGATCTCCCATTATGTACTTCCCCTGTCCATCCCTCTGTCTCAAAAGCGTCACATCTGTCCCTCTGTCCAGGAGGCTGCTCCACAGCAGTCCCAGTCCTGCAAGGTGACAGCCCCACACCAACCCTCACCTGCCCCATCCATTGCTGACCAGCTGC
Source organism: Psittacus erithacus (assembly GCA_009867235.2). NCBI lineage: Eukaryota > Metazoa > Chordata > Aves > Psittaciformes > Psittacidae > Psittacus > Psittacus erithacus. The sequence goes on along the minus strand of WYDI02023875.1, from coordinate 16,764 downwards.
CAGAGGTGACACGGGGCTCCCCAGGGACTGCTGCACTTCAGCAACTCCCACCTCACGGCAGATTCTGTGGGCAGGCAGCATCCCTGCCACTCTCAGGCAGACACAGGGAGAAGGTGCGTGTCTCACTGATTCCTATCAGCCAAGCAATAAAGCCATTATTGAGGCAGGAGGTGATGGAAGAGATGCTCACTTTCCTCCTCATGCAGACTACATAGGAGATCTGCTAGGAGCCTCCAGCATCCTGAGGACAAGGGCAGCCTGCTCACTTAGGGGCAGTCAGGGCTTAATCCTGGTATTTCTAGGGAGGTAGCAAAAGGTGTCCATTGCCATTTTGCTACCAGGGGTTGTTTTGAGCCCAGTGAGAGCCAGCAGGGTCCCAAGATGATCATGAAATCAGTCCATGAAGGGACTCGGATTCAGACATCGTCATAGAAAAAGTGGGGCTTACCACAGCATTGAATGCTCACAAAGAGCCTGAGCACCTCCCAAAATCCAGGAGGGCTCCATCCTCACTTAGGGGCAATGCCATGCCTATACAACCAGACTTAATTGCAGCATGGGAAACAGCACTACCTTAGCCAATTAACAACCAGCTCTGCTTTGCAGAGTTGACAGTTTAGGTTTGTCCTACAAGTGCAGACTCCATCAGGGACACTGCAGATGCAGGAGGAGGCAGGGCAGGCTGTCATGCATCCTCCTTCCCAGCCCTTCATGCCGGCAAGAGGAAGGACAGCTGGCACCATGCAGGGATGCACTGATCCAGTCGCTGTCTTATCTGCAGGGAGGGGGCAGTGCACAGTTGAAGGAGGGTCCACGGTCTCTCCCCCCCAGCTGTGCTGTGGGCTGCCAGCTGTGCAGTTCTACTGTCCCCACCCGGTTCCCCAAGGACCCTGGCAGAGCATCGCAGGGCAGGGGTAGGGCAAAGCCTCTTGTCCCCTAAGGAAGAGCAAAGGCATCCGGATAACAGCTTTATAGGGGAGGGATGTGGGGACTTCCCCAGATACACACAGAGGAATAATTACGAGTTAAATAGGATCCAAACACACATAAGTTAAAGGGGTGGCAGGAGCCCTGCAGCTCCCCCGACTTCACCGAGGCACAGTCTGTGTCCACCAGCAAAGAGACCCCAAACACCGCAGCCCAGCCCCTCTCCCCGGCTGGCTTCATCTGCCTTTCACAACACAGAGCCGATCTTCCTCTCCGTGGCACTCGTCTCGTCGTCCTCCTCTTCCTCGTCCTCGTCATCCCCCGAGCAGGAGTCCGGGCCATAGCCCAGCTGGGTGGCGCTGCGGTGCAGGAAGCCCGAGCCGGGGCTGCACCCCATGAATTCGGGGCTTTCTGCAGCTTGTCCCTGGGGATCGCCGGACAGCAGCTTCTCGCAGGCTTTGCTGAGCCCTCGTTGCTTCTCCGCTTCCACCTGAGCTCCCTGCTCCTTGGCTTTGCGGCTCCGCTTCCACTTCATGCGGCGGTTCTGGAACCAGATCTTCACCTGCCGAGGGAGAGCCCCGAAGGGAGAGTGTGTCCCTTGCTCCATCCTGTCCCCGCTCACCCCTCTCCTCACCTTCCCTGCACGGAGGCCCTCCCAAAAGCCCCTTTGTTGCGGGGCATCCCGTGGTGCTTCAGGTCTGTGCAAAGAGGCTGAGGTTGTAATGGGGAGAGGAGTCCCCGTGGGGGCTTGCTCCCTTCCCCCTGCCTGACTTCTGCAGGATGCCCAAGGACATGAACCAGGGCACGTTCATTTTAGCCCCACAAAAAGCCCCCTCCCACAGTGCTGTGAGGGATGAGAAGGCTCTGAAACACAAGCTGGGGGTGTGGGTAAACAAAGGAGCAGTACTTCTGGGGCGACCTTCACAAAAGAAGAGCCTGGAGCCCACCAGGCAGGTCTCTGTGGGAGACACCCTAGAAGGGGTGCTGATGGGGCTGTGGGATGTGGGGCTGGTGGCAGCCAAGAGAGAAGCATAAGCATTGCCCATGTCCTTGACACTTCCCTCCCTGGCAGCTGGCTGGTGCTACGCTTCATCCCCCTGGGATGAAGGTACCTGTGTCTCGGTGAGCATCAGCGATGTGGCCACCTCGAAGCGCTTGGGTCTGGAAAGGTACTTGTTGAGCTTGAACTGGTTCTCCAGCTCCAGGAGCTGTTGGCTGGTGAAGGCTGTGCGGGGCCGACGGCACTTCCCCATCAAGCCAGACTGTGGGGCGGCTGTGGAGCAAAGAGCAGGTCAGGGGACAGCAAGGCTAGAGGGACATCCCCTCGGCAAGAAAGCCCTGGATGAGGACGAAAGCGAGTGTCTCTTCCTTCATCTCCCACCCCAATAATGGCTTTATTGCCTGGCTGATAGGAACCAGCGAGATACCTTATCAGGCCTCGATGTGCAGCTGGGATCAGTCCTGTGACTGGAATTAATCCTCGTTTTTTATTGCCGGGCGTGCAGGTGGCTGCCCAACTGCCAGGGGCTGCAGGCAGGGCTGCCCGGGAGCCCCACTATCTCCCCCGCAGCCCTTGAAGGCAGCGCGGCGCTGAGTCAGGAGGCATCAGAAACAAAGGGACCTTTGAAAGTCCAGCGTGGGGTGGCTGCCGCACCGTGTTTGATCGCTGCTTATCTCCTCTCGGCTGGCTTTATTGTCCCCCCAGGGTTCAGCTTTTACTGCTTCTCCCAGCACCGGCAGTGGCAATCATACCCAGAGGTTTGCAGCTGGGAGTAAAGTGCCAGAGCTGTGGAGGGGGGGCACTAACAGGAAAGGTCCTTGGCACATCCCCACTGCTGTGTCTCAGGGGGAAAAACAGAGCATCATGGCCCCAGAGATGTCCCTGCTTGGCAAGGGTCACTTCGGCTTGACCACTTTACAGTGTTGGGGCACCATCCACATCATCTCCCCCAGATTCCATCTTTGATCCTAACATTTCCATCTCCAGAAGTGGCCACAGAGCCCTTCACAAACACAGCAGTGACACATGAGGCAGGAATTTATGAAGGGGACAATAACCGATCATGATCCAGGTTTGATCCCAAGTACCTGGATGCTGGGTGGAACAGGTCAAACAGACAGAGCCCAGACTCGGCTGGGACTCTGCAAACTCCTCATGGACATGACCCTCCTGCACCTGCAGCCCCATGGTACCAGGAGAGACAGCCATGGGACCCACCTTGCAGCCACAGGCCAGTTAAACTAGGGACTAAGTAGAGTCATGCTGTGCCAACAGCTCTGACACAGACACAGTGTATTATTTGGCACACAAAACATATACAAGGCTAACTAGATGAGATCTTAAGGTCCTTTTCTACTCTAAATATTCTACGATTCCATGAAATGAGAGGCTCAAGATTCTGGGGACAAATATGAATGCCGGATGAAAGATGGCTCACCTCTGCAGAGCTCGGCTGCCATCTGGGCTCTGGCTTGCTATGGATGCTCTGACTGTACAAATTCTTGCTGGATACAGGAGACCAAATAGACCTGAAAAGGATCCCTTCAGCTAGGGAAAGGAGGTGCCACTGGGACCAACACCTGCAGGGATGGGGTAGCACATGCGAAAATCTCTTGCAGCTCCTTGGGGTGAGGGAAAGACCAGAGTTGTGTCAGAAAGAACCAGAGGGAAAATTTATCCAGTCAGCACTGGTCAGGTCACAACACAAAGCAGCCCTACATATCTCTTTCTGAGCATGGTGTGTAGAGGATGCTTTGTAGAAAAAGAAGGGAAGAGGGTGTACCCACATTGCAGCATCCAGTAATCTGAGACTCCTGTGCTTTCTTGAGCTAGAGGCTGCTTTTCCAGGGGTGAAGGAATATCATATTCCCAGGCTGAATTCCCCACCCCAAAGCAGAAAGTGCAGGGCTGTGCTCCTAGGGCACTGCATCCTGGCTCTGAGAAGCACAGAAATGCTCCAGACCACCCTGAAAGGCTCCTCTGTGTCTCCTTCTGTGAGGTCAGATGTGGCCAGACTAAAAACAGATGTGGGAAGAGTGGAGGACAGAAGTGAGTCTCGATCTCAAATGCAGTGATCTCTGTCCAGCTTCAGAGGAGGCAGGAAGGCAGCTTGCTTTAACGACACCTCCAAAAGACTCACTTGTGACTGGGTAAAAGGCTGAGAACTGCTTGGTCTAGGAAGGAAAAGAACAGAAATCTTGCTCAAAAGCCAAATAAATCCAAACAGGATATATCCCAAATGGCTAGCAATGAAGGGACTGACTGCTGGAGCCTGGTCCCTCCAACAGCCCTAGCTTGTCCATCTCAGTGTCTCCAATTGAATTTCAGTGCAGTGGTGTCCATTGTACAGACCCTGACTTCCCTGGACAACCATCCTTTCTCTTGCCCCTGTGCTGACAAAAACCCCAACCTTCAAACCCTTCGGTGGTGGTGTTGTACAGTTCAAGCCACCACCGGTCCAAAGCTCAGCCTAGACGGCCACCCACAACAGCACATCAGTGTGAACCTGAATGACCAGAATCTCTAGCCTCAGACCTGCTGTTAGCTTCCCTGAAGGGCCCTGGCTCCTTTGCATGGAGAGAGTATGGAGGAAGAGGGTCTTTAATTTCTCACCAGGGAAAGAGCAAAGGGAGGAGGTGGAGAAAGGTACCAAGACGCCAAAGGAGGTGCCTGAGGTACCAAGTAGGTTCCATTTTCCTGTACAAAGAGGAAACAATGCCTTGTGGCTGCTGGTAGCTCCAGCCTGTCCTGCCAGTGTGTTTTGCGCAGTCCTGTACCCTGCTGTCCTGTAGCAGTCTGATTGGACAGTCTGATAGCAGCCTGCATATGGACAGCATCCTCCCAAGAGATGTACAGCAAGCATCCCCCCAGGGCTCACCTTTCCCAGTCATTGCCAGCTGACCTATGCCACCACCATCCCCATCACAACCAGCATCCCATAGAAAGAGTAACTCTTTGGGAATGCTCTCCCTCTTATTCAGCTCCTACAAGAAGACCAGTGACTGCCTCAGCATCACCCCTTTGCTTGCCAAAGGATTTCCTATCTGCCCAGCCATCTCCTCCAGAGCTACATCCAGGATCAAAACTCATCTCGATATCCCTGGCAGGATATATATCCAGCCTGGCAGGGCTTGGACACCCAGTGGGTGCTCATAATTTGGCTGCAATATCAGTAATTAAATGGCTGGCCTGGAGCCAGGAATGCCCTCTAAGTCTGAGGCCAGGATCTCTAGAAGGCAGCTGCCTCCTGGATAATTAGATAAAGCTTATAAAGAATTGTTGGTTTATTTGATACTGTTCCGTCTTCTTGATAACAAGGGTAATCCTAGGTTGATATTAACCCACTTGGTTTTAATTTGGTTTGTTTAGCTATAGTTCGCTTAACTTTGTGGGCTGGTAGATAAAGGAGAGGAAATTAGCACCTTCATGGCCTTGGAGGTGTTTTCTCTGATGTCAGGTTTGGCAGGGCAGAAGCCTCATCAGCACTGGGGCCATCACCAGAGGCTTCTCCTGCCCTGCAGGCAGCCCAGACCATTACCCATAGGGCAGCATGTGTAAGGGCAATTGCTACCTCTGCTGGCTCCTCCCAACTCCACCATTGACCCTTGATTGCTGCTTGCCAACTGTTTTCCAGCCCATGTCTCCTGCTGATGCTAGGCTCTGTGCACCTGGTGAGCATTGGAAGATGTGCTTTTGAAAGCAGTTTGATATTTTTTTGCCCACTGTCCTAGCAAGCATAGCCCATCAGTCAGCTCTGTTGCTGCAGACAGGACCTGGTCTGGGCTTCAGGCTATCAAGGTGGTGAGTGGGTGATGCAGAGCAGCAGTGTCTGAGGAAAGTCATCCGAGCACCAGGTCCTTTGTGGGGAATCCTTCACTCTTCCTGAGAGCCTGCAGCTGGATGTTACCACTCTCCACTCCTACATCTCTCCTCCAGGGTGGGTCTTTGCACTTGGCTCCCATTGCCATGCTGCATTTTCATGCTGATAGCCAGGGCAAATAAATCAGAGTTCCCAGACATACTAATAGGCACAGCACCTCTGTGCCAAGTGCTCCCCCTGTGTGGTTCAGGAGGTGCTCAAAGCCCTGGGACAGGGACCAAGGACGGGAGCAGAGGAGCCTGGACAGGCAGCATCCCTGCTGGCTGCAGCAAGGAGATTGCAGGTGCTGCCTGCGGCTCCGCAGAGGCACCAAGTGAGGAAGGCACAGCACGCACTTGCATCATGGCAGAAGCACTTCTCTGAGTGATCCCAGCACCCAAGCCCAGGCCAGGTTAAGGGTACGCAGCCTCAGACTATCTCCCTGACATCCTACCTCCCCCATAAACAGGTAAGAGTAATGTGAGCGTGTGAAATGCATCCCGCAGACCTTGCAGTTTCAAATCAGGGGCTGTCCTGCTCCTTCTCCAACCTTGACTGTTCCCAGGAGAGCAAACCAGACCATGCCTGCAAAACATGTCTACACATGCAGCTAAAGAATTAATTCCAGTATTTAGTCCTGGAATCCTCTATAAATAAATCATAGGGTGACTTCCCTCTGGGATACCACAGAACATACCCTAAAAGGCTTTCAGATTTGTCTCTTCCAGCTATCTGTCCTGTCTACTACTACCTGGAGACCTAAACATGATCAACACCGGCAGCACAGTCACTTGTGCACTGCAAACCTCAGCCAGGCAGGTCTGTAGGTCTACCTAGGCTGCCTGTTGGGACAGGACACCCAGGAGCCACAGGCAGCCCAGGAGCCCTGTGCCAACAGCAGGAGCTCCTGCCCAACCCACCACCCTCCGATAAATGAGGAAGGGCTGTGGAGTAGCATGGCCAGCACACTGGGGCAACACGAGCCCCCACAGCTGTAACATACAGCTGAGACCAGTCCTGGTGTCTACAAGGACAAGGCACACTGCAAAGAGACCTGCTTTTGGAGCTTGCAGCAAGCCCACAAAAGGGAAGGCTCAGGACACACTTGAAAGCCTAAATCCTCCCAGTAGACTTAAACAAGAATCTGAAGATGGACAACGAACAGGATCTGATTACATGGTGCACATGGTATTGAGAATAACACAAAACAAAGACCAGGATCCATAGGAGAATAAGTGTGGAGAGGAGAATAGATCTCAAGTAAGTACGTCTGCCAAGTCTCAAGTGGCACTTGTGGGGAGGTACAAGGCAGAGCAGCTGCAAATGCACAAACCTGCATCCTTCTATTTCAGGAAAGCATGAGCTCAAGCTCTGCACCCAGCTTGGTCCCTCTGCTGGGAGTCAAGGGGACATGTGGGTTTAAACTCTGAAAGCTCTCAGAATGGAAACCTGATCCGGAGGAGCTGGAAGCAGCTGGGTCAGAGACTTCTTTTTCTCCCCTGGAGCTACCACTGGAGCCTAATTCAGTGCTTCCTACAAGACCCACATTAACACACTGTTCCTGAGCACCCTAGCACAGCCCAAAATCTCTTCCACAAGCTGTTCTAATGCAAGTGATTTGGGCTTTGTCCTCTTTCAACAGGGTTTTAGAGACAACTAGCTCTGGAGTAGATCCTGTACATAAGAGGGACGGGGCTGATGTACGAATGCAAATTTGATGCACAAATATCTCTACATTATCCTAGCCAGAAGCTGTGCTCAAGGGCAGGTGCTGTGGTGTGATCCCACTTTGGTGAAACACAGCCCTGTGTGAAGCTACCGAGATGCTGATACCGATAGACCCTGCAAGAGCAACACAGCCTCTGCAGGGGAGTGGGAAAGTGTTTCACCACCTAACAAATAAAAAATTTTCTCCCTCTGCTCTTAATGGTATGTTTGAAGAGTGCACACAGTCCCTAGCACTGGACACTTGCTCTAAACTCTAAGGTGCCATTACCATTTCATAGCTGGATCTATCCTGCATGTATATTCTCTATTTTTGCATCCATACAGTTAATCTATTTATCCAGCCTTTTAAAATTATTTTTTCTTATTGGCTCCCATGTTATTAAGACACTGAACTCAGCTAATAAATCCAGATACTCTGCCGGGGGTTTATCAACCAGCTGCTCTTGGTTTATTGGCTACTGGCCGCATCTTTGCGGTGACCAGACCCTCTATCACCGCAGGCACAGGGCAGGGTGACACTGCCAGATGTGGCAGTGATAGTCCCCGTGGGACAAGAGCCTGAAGTCGGTCCTTGTGATGTCCATGCCCTGAAGGACACCCCCCACCAGCAGCCCATCACTGCAGTGCTGGATCCGGTGCCTGCCCGCAGCCCTGGCCGTGCCCACAGTGCCGTGTACAAGAACATGCATCCTCCTTCCATGATAGGAGGAACAGGGCTGGGCTGGAGCTCAGCGGGCCGCGGGGCTGCCAGGTTCTCGCAGCTCCAGCCGGCCGCGGGCTCTCCGGCCCTGCAGACCCGGCTCCTCTCCCCACGAGCGACGAGCGGCGCGCGGCAGAGGGCAGGGACCCGGAGCACAGGCCCTTCCCCAGGCAGGGAGCCCGCGCATCCCTCCGTGCTCTAGCCCTGGCGGGCGGCCTCCGCTGCCAGGACCCCGGCGAGTTCGTTCCCAGCCACACCAGGAAGGATTTATTCGTTTCCCGGTGCCGGTTCTGGCCACTACTTCTTTATTTTCGTTTCTTTCCCGCCGCGGCGGAGCCCAACGAGCCCGGGAGCGGCTCTACTCTGACTGCACGGGGCCAGATAGTGCCCCTCGGGGCCGTACCCGGTTGGGGTAGGGCAAGACTTTGTCCTTCAGATAGGATTCCGGGGGCCTGCAGCCCTCGGAAGTGTATGGACAACGGACCCCCCTGCCAATGGGACCCCAAAACTTGCCCTGGCTGCGGAGCAGGTCAGTGCGCAGCATGAGACCTGCGCCAGAATCAGCCAGGAGAGCTAACCGCCTCGCAGGGCTCCCGACACGAACGGCAAGGAAGCCGCGAAGGTGCTTTCCCGAGGGGACCTGCTCCCTGTTGTGCCGGCGGGGACCCCGGTAGTTGGAAGGGGCGACAGCTGCGTCCTGCCCGACGGAAGGGTCGGTCCCCGGGTCACTCACCGTGGAAGTCGGAGATCCTCGGCGCCAGCATCCCAGCTCTGATCCAGTGCTCCAGGGGGAAGGAGCCGGCTACGGCCGCCTTCAGGTGCTCCACGCAGGGAGGCGGCAGGTGGGGGATGCCGGTGTAGGAGAAAGCGGGGTGCTGGCTCCCCAGGGCAGGAAGGGGGTACACGGTGGACGGGTAGAGGGTGGTCAGGGCGCCGAGCCCAGGGCCGGGGAGGTGCAGCAAGCCAGGCTTGGGGACGAAGCCTGCCGGGGAAAGGGGCGCGGCGACAGGGAGAGCCCGCTGTGAAGCGGTGTCGGAGAGCCCGGCAGGGCCGGGGGTCGCCACAGGGCTCTCGGAGCTCAGCCCCGCTGGGGACCCACTCCTCGCTGGCTCTTCAGCCAGAAGCGCCTCGATGCGGAAGTTTTGGGACTTCTCCATGGGCTTGTGCATGGCCCGGCCCCTTGCGGAGCCACCGGGCCCCCCCGCACTCCGCCGCTCCCCAGCCAGGGCACAGCCGGGCCGGGCAGCCCCGGGTCGGCACCGGCGGGACCCCGCCGCGCCGCGCTCCGCGGGGCTGCCCTCGGGTGCAGCCCTCCTTGCCGCTCCTCCTCCCGGGCACCCGCTCGCCCGCCGGCACCGGGGGGGTTTTAACTCCCCCTCCACCTGCCCCGGCTCCTCATTGGCTCCGCGCCGGTCCCCCGCCCCTCCGGCCCGGCCTGCCTCCCCGCGGGCCCCTGCCGCGCTCTCCCCTCCGGCTGCCTCATCCCCCGGCCGCAGCAGCAGGGACACTCCAAGGCCTGATCCGGAGCCCTCTGCCCTCTCCCCAGCCTCACAACCCAGCACAGCCCTGATGCACACGCGGCTTGCAGGACCCGCTGCCCAGGGCGCTAAGCCCATCGTTCCAGGGCAGAGTCAACCTCGCTTTCCTCAGAAACCCTAGGTACAGCAAAGCATCTGTGGCTGTAATGGTTGGAAGAGATCTGGAGAGACTCAACAGACTTCAGCACGGGTAGGCAAAGTCCTGCTGGACTCCAGTTCTGTCCTGGCTCTGCAGAGCCCCCAGGCACTTGTGGGGCAGAATGCCTGGCTGGAGGGCAAAGGGGAAGGCCCTCACCTACTGGCAGGCTTCTTCACACCCAGTGCAAAAAGAATCACTACCAGTACCCAGCTATGCCATTTCTTTCCTACTGCATCACTCAGGGCCAGGGAAATCAATGGATTTGAGCTGGACACAGAGGCCACCAACCTCCATCACCCGCATCAACAAAGCAGGTGCTTGCAGGGAGATTGTTACTCATTTGCTTGATCTTATCTTTCTCAGACGGGACACAGTTTGGAGAGCAGCACCAGGGAAGGGAAGAGGTTAGCCTTTGCTTGCCTGAGAGTTGTGGGTGAGAAGGAGCACAGCTAGCCCAGAGGGCCAGATGTCCTGGCACTAGTGTTTAGGGACAGCCAGAGTCCCCACAAGTGCATCTGTGTGTCTCTGGGTCCCTCTTTATTTTATCGCGCTGGCATAGTGAGAAAAGACTCTGCTTGTTTTGCCCAATGATGGGTCCTGCTCTTCGGAAGGCGAGTGAGGAAGCCATTATTGCCCTGCCTAAATATTTTGATGGCTAAAAGGGAGCTCCCATCCCTGTATTTCTTCCCAGTTTAGCATTTCCAGCACTGCTGTATTCCCCGAGCAAGAGATGGGTCCACCCCCCTGTATCCTGTGCTCCACAGAGGCTGCAAGCAGATGCCCAAGGAGGGGAAAGGCAGGAGTATATGGAGCTTTCCTCAGCCTCCTATGCTTTCTCTGCTCAGTAACCCCAGGGGCTTCTCTTCCACATGCCTATCCAGTCTGGTGTGGAGCCTGCTGGGCTCCCTGCAGATGTGTGCTCCTGCACACTGCAGGGAGCTCTAAAGGTCCCACGTGTGGGACAACTTCCTCCTTTCACTTCCTGAGTCCAGTGCTCAGGAGCGTCACTGGGTTGGCCCCAAACTCCCCCTGTGTGGGAACAGATGCACAACTGCCCCTTTCCAGCTGCTTTTCTGGGAAGGAGGAAGGCAGGAATCAGCCCTATGAACAGCCCAGAGCTGGATTTGCTCAGAAGGGGATTTGAGGTGTATGTGACCCCATAGTAAAACACCCTACTTGGACAGAGAGTACATAAGGTCCCTTTCCACCCCCAGCACCCCTGCACCTGTTGCTATACCATCTCTCCACCATCACACAGACTGTAGGGCTCTCCGCACTCCCAAATTCACCCCCCTCTGCTTTCCCAGGACAGAAGCCAACATCCCTGACAAACAAAAGGATCCCAAGCCCTTTCACTCTCCCCTCCATGGGAGTAGCCAGCCCTGACAAGCAGCAGGCATGGGCAGACAAGATCTGGGGAGCAATGGAACAGCCCGGCTCCCAAGCACAAAGGAAAACTGCAGCAAATATTCAGGTAACAGAGGGCACAGGAGAGGTAGGACAGCTCTTCTACTGCAGGTCAAGAGCCTGCAATGGTGACAGCAGCAAGGGAGGAACCACCACTTCCTTATCTGAGTCCTCAAGACTGGCTCCTAGGATTGCAATGACTTGTTAGCTTTGCACAGGGAACATGCATTGATACCCAGGGCAGAGATTGGGGCTGCTGCACTGGGGCACAACAGAGAAGTCACCACCACAGTGACCACCATGGGATGGCAGACAGGCTGGTAGCCAGCCCAGGAGCGGCTGGGTAACCACTGCCAAGCCCTGAGCATAGTGTAGGTTGGGCAAGCAGGAGAAGGGACTGAAGCCCATTCTGGGAGTCTGGGTCACAGCACAGAGTCACAAATTACTGTCCTCACTGAAGCCCCCTGTACCACCTAGGGAGTCTCTCCAAAGACAAACAACTCCTCCAAGAATCAGCAACCCAGGCTGGTGCCCAATGCACAGATCCCAGGGTAACACAAGTACAGGAAGCCAAGCTGAAACCTTGGAATTGCACAGCCAAAAATCTTTGCAGACACCAACCATAAAACCTGAGTGAAAACATCTTAATAAAGAAACTTAGAAAAAGCATGGAGGGAGCTCCTTCCTCAAGGTGAATCAAACCCAGACCTGAAAAGCTGCAAGAGGGTTGTCCAGGGCTGGAGCAGCCAACAGGCAGCCCACACCATGCAGGTCAGAGAGCTGGAACCCAGGGCTGTGCACATGAGTGCTGTGCCCAGCAGTGGTCGGCAGAAGAGGCGGGACGCAGCCAGTGATAGATGCCAGGATGCTGATGAGTTCACAGTCTTCAGAGTCATTAATCAGATCAGAGCTGGATTAAGTTGTCCGTGGTCTGATTAGCTTCATTTTCTGCCTCAGGAAGGAGGAAACTCTCTTCTCCATCCATCAGATCCTTTGGTGACAGCTCACCTGGTTGCTAACTAGATCTGAGAATTGTAATAAGCGAACATGATTGCAGCCTGGCCCCTTATCTCTGCCCAGCATCCTTCTCCACAGAGGATCTAAGGCAACCCCAAACATCAGCAACAGGTAGCATACCCCAGATATCAGCCAGTAAGACAGCTTGCTGCCATGGCCTGGGGACACATGGCACTATGGGCAGGAGGTACCCTAGGAAATCACCCCAGTTCAGGTGGTGGAGTTTAAAGAGAGATGTTCCCAGCCAGCACCATCTTGCTTCCAGTCCCCCCGCCAGATCACCCTGTGCTGTTACCCCAGGGCCTCCTCTGCTCACCCAGTGGTAGCAGAGCGCTCACAGAGTGACTGGCTCTATGAAACAGGTCAGCAAACACCACTTTGCTGCTGTGAAGGTCTTGGGCACATCCAGGACAGCTCTCCTGAAGCCTGTACAGAGTTGGATGGAGCAGCTTGAAGCCTTGAACTGGCCAGAGTGTTTCTCCTGCCTCCACATCCCTCAATGGTTCAAACCCACCGCATCAACATTTCCATTTGTCCTCTGCCTGATGCACTTCACACTGTGCCCTAAAGGTGCCTCCGCACTTAACCATTTAGTATATTCATGCCTAGCAAGTGCAGACCAGTGGGAGGTCCATGCTGCCCAGGCAGCAGCAAGGTGGCTCAGCTCCCTCACCTCTCTGGGAGGGCCTGATCACAACATCCTTTGCAGGGCAGTGGACAGCACCAGGAGCATTCACACAACCCAGGACTTCCTGGAACTCTTTCATTTGCCCAGACATTTTGTGGGATTTTCCTGGATGTGCCTCGGCTGGACCTCCAGAGCCCAGTCCTTCTTCAGCCATCTGAAGGCAGCAGCCACAGCAGCATCTAGGCAGGGTGGGTGTACATCAGCTTTGCAAAACCTTTCATTGTTGACCAGAAGGTGTCCAGCTAGACAACCAGAGCTCTCTTTGCATTATTTTTCTCTTTTCATAGCCTCAGATGGATTTTCTCTGTACAAATTCCAGCTCTGCAAGGTCAAGCAGCAGGAGTGAAACAAGAAGAGCAAACACACACAGAGCAGCCAAAGACATCCAGCTCTGGCGCACGCAAGTTTTTAGCATCTGTAGAGACCCACAACACTACCTACAGCAGTTCACATGCTTCCCCAAGCTGTCGCCAGCAGTGCCTGAGCTCCCAGAAACAAGCCATGGGATCACAGGTAGTATTTGGGAGCACAGTTCAGTTTTACAGCCCTGCTACTTCCTCAGTGTTACCTTGGGAAGCAATGTGACGTCCCTCAGCAAACCCAGCTTTCCCAGGATCAGAGTCAAGGGTGCCAAGGATAATCCACAGCCTGATAGTCACTGACTGGGACCAAGCTTCCATTTTCCCAGAATTGAGTTCTTATCCCAGACATCAGATGAAGACGTGATCCATGCTGGGGCTGTCATGATTTCTACCTACTAAATGCACAGTTTAGCACTAGGTCCCTCTGGTGGGTTTGGGTCACCTCCTACATTTAGTCAGTAGAAAGTTACCTTTGAGACAGGGACCAGTGCAGGAACCAGCATGCTTAACCCATTCCAGAGAGGTGACAGGCACCCTAATTTCTGCCCAGGCTATAGCCTTTAAGCCTAGAAGGAGCTCCCTGTCCCCAGAATAGCTGTACCCACTTGCTAAGCATTAGCTGCTCCCCAGGTTACAGCTCCCAGAGCTTTCCATCTTCAGAAATTACTTCTCTGTAAGAGACCTACAGTGTAACAACCTTGTTTATCGCATTCCTCAGGAAAGAGTGGATCTTGCTGCTCTGGCCCTGATGCCTCAGGTCATCTTGCAGCACTGAAGTCCCAACCCAGCTAGTGGAGAAATACAACCCAGAAGCATCACCAATGCTGGAGACAAAGGCTGTAAGCCTGCTTGCAGGCGCTTTCTCAGCCATTCCCGCATAAGAGGAAGAGTAGAAGTGTCCCACTCTCACCTATGCTCTGCAGCCTCCAGCCCAGAGAGGACAGAGCCCTTGGTCCGCTCCAGTTTGGGGTGTTCCAAGTTTTGTGGGAACCCTGACTACTCCCCACAGTGGGATGCTGCCCTTTCCCTGCCCCTTGCAGCAGGGCCACCCATTATCTCTGGAGTCTGGGAAGCCACAGGAGGCTGGTGGGGAAGGTAAATAGACTGCCAACCCTTGGTGATTTGTGGCTAAATGAACAGTTGAAGTCACCTGTGAGCAGCCCGGGTTCCGTTAACCAACCAGGTAATGAGTCTTAATCAACACTCAGCAGTGGGAGCTGAGCCTAACCTGTGTCAGACCTGGCACAGCCAGCCTCAGGGTCCCAGGCTGCTTGGTGGCTGTCCCCTCTGTATCTGCTCTGGAGAGCAGAGCAGCCATCCAGACTCCCTCAGACATGCTCACAGGGGTCCTTCTATGTCTTTAGGGTTCTGCCCCTGCTCTGGTGATGGCAGGAGACAAGTGTCAGGTGAGTTGCTGAAGCCGCTTCCCTGCCTGCTTCCAGGGCTGCTATGCTTAGTCACTGATGTGCCTGCTCCCTGCCTGTCCACCACCCTATGTAGATCTACCTGCTTCTGCCCATCCCAGGGCCTTCTGAAACAGCCACAGACTCTGGAGGACTTGTCCATCCTGTCACTTGATGCAGCTCCATCAAGCAGGCTGGGATCTGTCCTGAAAGGCAGAAATACCCATGCCTCCATCCCCTGCCACTGCATGGGCTTGGAGAGCTACGCAGCTCCCTCTGCTCACCTTACACACTTCCCTCTGCTCTGAGCCCCAGGTACCTGCACAAGCAAAGGGGTTAACAGGCAAAGCAAACACAGCTCAAGCCCTCCTAGTCAAGCCTGCAGGGATTTCTGAGCACCTGTTTACTTGGCCAAGCAATTCCTCAAATAAGCAACCCCATTTCTGATGGGACATGGCAAGGCTGAGAAGAAAAATCAAGTTAACAGCTCTCATCCTGGAGTAGGGGGATGGCAAATCTGCACAGGAAGACTTGCAGGACAGGGAGGGCGCCTGCCCTCAGCAGAAACAGCCAGGGCAGTTCTGAAGTGTCACACCTGATCCCAGCACACAACCACCATGAAGGGCTGGAGCACCAGCATCCTACAGGATCAGGCCATACAGCTGCAGGGGAACAGGCAAGGGATGTCCTAGGGCTCCCTGAGCTCAGCTTCCTGGGGCATGGTGATGTGCTACAGAGGTGATCTGCACAGGGACAGATGGCTTGTCCCATTGTAAACACATGGCTTGGAGATACAGGGACACACAGCTCAGATCCGTTTCTTGCAAGGACCCAGGGCCTGACTGCTACATCTGCAGTCTCATTAGCCCCTGATACCTTTCTCCTTCTGTCCTGAAACACCATAAGCCCACAGCACCCACCCAGAGACCTCCTCTATCCTACTGCCTCCCACATCAGCACAGGTAGCACCAGAGCTTTTCTTCACTGTCTGCCCTCATGCCAGGGGAGAGGCTAAACAGCCAACACCTCCCATTGCTCAGCATCATCCAGGAAAGCGACTGAATACACAGCATCCTTCCAGCTGCTTCCCTGTGCCTCTGTTCCCACTGCCCTCGCCCACCACACAAGCACATCGTGTCCAGTGCCACACATCCCTGGCACAGCTAGGCTCTCTTCCCCCTGGCACCCCCATCTCTGGGCACACCAGGGGATTCCCCCATCACTGCTTTTTCCTGCCATCTCCAGAATCTTCTGGTTTTGCTTTGGGACTTGTCCTAAGGCCAGAGCGTCTCCCTGGAAGGGAGGGGAGCCAGGGCTCAGTTCTTGAGAGGTTGGTGGGGCAGTGCAGGAATGGGTACAAGGCGACACCGACCCCCAACACAGCCTCACCTCTTCCCTGTTAATGGCCTTTCCATAGAGTCAACGCCTAACCTGCTCCCAGGGTGACCGGATAAATCAGCTGCTCCTCCCAGGACCTTGGGCTCTAATTAATGTCAGCTCATTAACAAGATAACAGCCATTTATTACCCTGTCTCCCTGGCTGCTGATTAACCCCTTCCCAAGGTGAGGGTAGGAGGTGGTGAAACTGTGTGACAGGGATGGTGGGAGCGGGTAATGCCTCTGCAGTGAGACCCAGGGACGCCTCAATAAGAATGAGACATATAGAAGGACATGCGAGCAGGGCTGCAGAAGGGCCTGAGCAAGGGAAGGATGGGAAAAGGGGAGGGTCAGGACACTTGGGTTTTCTTTCTAGCGGTATGGTAAGGGCTTGGTGCATTAAAGCTTTGAAGGAGCTGCCAAGACTCATGGGCTTCTACTGGGTTGTCTCTGTGGCCTCCAGTGCATCCCTATGCCTCAGTGTCCCCATGTGTCCCTACCCCAGCCCATGGGGGACAGCACAAGCCTGCCCCTCAGCCCCTATTTAGTGGGAGGTGTCCCTGCCCATGGCAGGGGGGTTGGAACTAGATGATCTTAAGGTCCTTTCCAACCCTAACTA